>CBVK0101271896.1:0-16248 GCA_900067695.1 Picea abies | reverse complement strand
TACAATGACCAATCTAGGGAGATTGGGAATAAATGTGCTCATAGTTAGCACATTTCATGGCATGCATTGAGGAAATGCATGTTTGCATAAGAGGGTAGACAATGGATTGCCCATTAAGGAAGGAGGACCTTCCAATACTCTACTTGCATTGTAGAGGTGTTAAAGAAAAGAGAAATTTGGGTGGAAATGAGTGTTGACACCCTGGTTACTAATGAAGGAAGAATGCTTGGGTGCATTAAAGAGAAAATTTTAGTTTCATATGTACTGATTTGGGATCGTGACCATCCTGTAGCAGGAAACACAGTCCTGTTGTAAGAGTAAATGAGAATGATTAAACCTTATAGTGAAGAGGTTGGTTGAGATCCAACACCCCATGCTAAAGTTATTATCATAAGTGTGGAAAAATTATGTTGAAAGGATGAATACGCAAATAATAATATATCCTTTTTCCTTTTTTGCTTGAATAGATGAAAATGACTTGGACTATTAGTATGCATAGTTTTGAAAATATAATGTGCAGGAAAACTAACAATTTGTTTGGCTAAGGAATGTTGAAATTGTAGGAAGAAAAGGGTCTTGTATATGGAAGTGTTGTAAGCCCATAAGGAAGACCAATTGATTGTTGAGCTAAATTTCTATAGGAAGGAAAGTCCGATACTTGTGAATCTAGTTCCTGTGCGGAACAAATCTGAAAATAAATGTAGAATTTGGAAATTTGTGGGTGACAGATTTGCAAGAAAATTCTGAATTTGAAATTGATGATAACATCTCATAATTTATTTATACCTATGATATAGGTGAGACAAAAAATATATGTCTCGAGAGGACATGTGAAGGATTTCAAGTTGGAAAGCATGAAAAAGGATACTGTTGAGACAAGAGAACCCTGTGGTAAGCCATGATCTCCTAGAATATTTTGTGTTGTGGCAACACAAGCCGGAGGGATGCCTCGATAGAGCAAGTCTGAGGGATGCCTTGACTATAAGGCTCAATGAAGTCTTTAGAACTCTCCCTGTACGAGAAATCCTTGGAAATGAAAGATGGATCACTCGAGGACCTGTATAGCAGAGAAGGGGATGTCTGAGCCTAGGATTGGAGGGTGAGTGTCCACAAGGGAGAGGAGACTTTGATAATTATTATAAGCTATTGATTGGGATCATGCACACAATGGGTATGTCTAGGAAAAACAATGAGCCAAGATAACAAGGCATCCATGTGGATGCAAATCCACAAATGCACAGATAAATATTGTGCTAGATTATGAAATTTTTCCTCTTGAATTTTGAACAACAGTAAAATGTTTTTGCATGAAATTGTGATTAATATGCTTGGTGTCCAAGATTATTGAAGGCAGGTGACGAAGGGAAAGATTCTGGAAAGGACCTGACCAAGAAAGAGGATCAATATTTTTGAAGCAATTGAATGACAAAGTCATGATAGGTGTTACTGAGAAACAACATCAAGGTCAATGTTCCTTTTTAAGGGGGAGGGGATTGTAATACCCCTGTTTCCCCCAGCTTGTAATTAATCATTAATTATGATCACCATGCTATGGCATGGGAACAATGTAAATGTATTATTGTTTAGATTTCCAATAATTGACTATGGGGGTGAAGCCTTGAAGTACTGTCCATGGTATCACTAGAGGAAAAAGTGAGGAAACTATAGAGAGGGTTCATTACGTCAAAATGACCCCAAATTCTCCTTGTTGAAAATAATAAGCCTCATCTGGATCCCAAGGAAAAATCAGTTAATGAACGAAGGACTGGTGGTTTAAAAATAAAATACCCCCATGAATGGAATCATGGAGAGTTTGGCCGAGAAGACAGAAAACTTCTAGCCCAAAGTACCACAGAGTGCAGTTTTCCCACAGGCCCAGACTAACCCGAGTTTCTTCTGACAGAAGGAACATGGCAGGTCCAGAACCTTCCCGGGGAGGAAAAAGACATGCAAGATTACACATGAAGGTAGAAAAGAAGGAGACACATCAGGGAGGGAATGTGAGACTGAGATATGCAGAGAGAAAGAGGAAGATAATGTGAGGCTCTCTAACTGAGAAGAAGAACAAAAGGATTTAATTCATTCTGGTTAAAAGGAAAGAACAAGAGAAAGGATCTCATAGAATTTTCAGAAAACATGACTTGAGAAAAAGGTCACGAGCTTGATGTTGAGGGAGCATCTAATAAACCTCGCAGAGGTTGTGACAGAGAAAGAATCACTGAGAAACTGCAAAGGTTCCCTAGTGATATCATGTCTTGGCACGGGGGTGGCCAGAGTGTTAAGAATGAATGCCTTTGAGCCTATGGTTGGGTGGAAAGGCGAACACCCATAGTGAGTTGATCAATGATCAAATGTAATAGATAAGTATTTCGTTTACCCTGTGCACTTGGATTGAAATACATGATTTGAATGTTTGAGTTTTCTTATCTATGAGTTAATTGGTTAATGTTATGTTACCTATTTTCGGAGTTATATTCCTGTGTGTGTATTTCATGGTTGAATGAATGAAACTTTGATATTCTATAAGTTTCAATTGTTTCTCTTCTAAAATCCTGGCGCAAAGAGTGCACATATACTCATATGAGTATAAAATATCTAAGGAGAGACCCGTGCAAAGCATGCACAAGGCCAACACTTAGTGAAGTGTTGAAAGGATCTCAAGGTGAGTGAGTGCAAGGAGTGCGCAAGATATTTTTTTCTAAGTCTCAAGCTTAGGAAAGATAGCGAGATTTAGGTCTCGAAAGGGAGGATTCTTTTTTTTAGGACGAGCGGACGAGATCTATTGGGTAGGAGCCAAATTCTTTCACAACCATTGGGTTTGGAGAAGAAGCATGGGTGTTAACCCCTCACATCCTTCGAACTTCACAAGTTTGGAGAATTTTGTGTGTTCATCGTAGAGGAGGCGAATTCTTCGAAGTCTCGGAGCCCAAAGTTAATCTAGGCCATTGGTAGTAGAGGGGCACGTGTCTATAGATCAACAGTTATCCAGAAGTCTCGTTATCCAGTGAAATCGAAGTGCAATCACAAGAGTGTAAAAGTTTCTTGAAGCTCTGAAGGTCGGAGAAAATCTTGGCCGTTGGCTCTAGGTGCACGTGGGGATAGATCGAGCATGGTTCAGAGTTCGACTCTCTGAAAAGTCTGAGGTGTGTTGCATTTTGGGTCAATAAATTTCGAAGGCCGGAGTATATCTCGACCGCTCATTATTGAGGACACGTGGATCGTTGATCAAGGTGCTTCACGTGTTTAGAGTTTGGAGCTCCGGAAGGAAGTGTGGTAAAAGGTGTGGAAAGCTCCAAAGTATGGATCTCAAAGAAGACATAGGCCGTATATATGAGGTAAGCGTCAGCCGTTTGATCAACTAGTGGAGGGATTGGCGTAGAACACTTTGGCAAAGTTACACTCTAGGAGAAAATGAGTGCTAAGCGGGTAGAACCCCCAAACGCCGAAGTCACGTAGTAATGCGAACCGTCGATCCAAGGATGCTTCGGGATCCCTCTTGGCCATTGAATATAGATTGTGGTCATCCTGATGCTGACCACTCTGGGAGCAAAGAGGAAGTTACATAAAAGATCCCTCGAATGTTGGAGTTGCGAAGCAACGGAGGCCGTAGATATATGGATCTACGTGGACCCATATCAACCGTGGGATATAAGGGGTAATGGGAGATTGTTGGTGGGAGTTTGGACTTCAGAGATATGGAATATTTCCCATGTAGGAGAAGTTAGGGACTCTCGAAGGTTGTCGTTCTGGAGTGACATGGCACACTGACGTCACCTAGGGTGACGTGGACCTGTATTCATCATGCCACATGTCACCTTGATTCATTATTTTTACAGACCTTATATGCTCATTAGAATGTGACATGTGTCACCCCTGGATGGGGCACGTGTCCTCTCTGCCATTGTTGCGTGTTATCCACTTGACACGTGCTCGATTGGCCAAAATCTGGTGGAGCACTCGGGACTCCAAGAGTTTGGGACTTTAGGAAGATTGGGAGGCTGGAACGCTAGGGTTAATTTGGTCGAAGGCTCAAACCCACCTGTCCCTACCTCTGTGTTTATTGTGCCACCACGTGTAAGTGTGGACCCTTTGGGAGTTCGGTGTTTTAGAACTTTGGAGGGATGAGTGTAGTATCTTAGATATGTCAAAAGGGCCAAAGGCTGGAGCTACATGGCATGACTCTGGGACTTCAAAACTCTAGGAATGTGTCAGAAATGAATAGGAAGGACGAAGGGATGAAGGCTCGATGATCATGAAGGTGCAAGGAACATCCCCTATACCTGCCTCCCGAACGACCATGTCATCATTAAGGGATGACAACCATGTTCAAGTACGTGCGAGGTGGAATGATAAAAATAACGCTCGAATATATTTGGAAGGGTGTATCTCCTAATCCAGGGCTTGGATTTGAACAGGGTAGCAGTTGTTAGATATCTCTTGATGAGAAAAAGAGGACGAAGATCTCGGGGAAATGATTCAAGATGATTAAGGAAAGAATAATTTTGATGCCCCATCCCTTAAAAATCCATTTAAGGGGTTGGGTGCATTATAACAATGTAGGTGAAGTCATAAGTACTCTGTGTATGAAGATCTTGGATTGGTGTTTATAGAAGTCTTATTGAGTTGGTGCTAAACTAAGGATATTATTGTCTCCAGTAGGTTGGTTCCTACACAATATCCTTTTGAGTTGGTTCTCTAGTGAGGGGATCAGTGTGTCCAATAGGTTGGTGCCTGCAAATAATGTAACAATTATAGGTTGGTGCCTACAGGTGTTGTTGAGTAGGTGCTCAATTGAGGAGATTGATGTCTCAAGTAGGTTGGTTCCTACATCTTGTTGAGTTGGTTCTTAGTTAAGGATATTTGTGTCTCCAGTAGGTTGGTGCCTACAATATTTTTAATAGTAGGTTGATGCCTACAAACATTTATAAAGATAATTTTATGGTTTTATCCCGATTGGGTTCCATGTTAAACTATGTGCATTGTGTTTTGAGTTTATATGTGATTATTGTTTCTTATCTAATGAATGATTGATAAATGGTTAAATAAAGTAAAAAGTATCTTATATTGACCCCCCCCTCTTAGTATAAGCATAAGTTCTACACTCTCAACTGGGTGTATCTTTGATAGAGGCTTGATGTGATAGTTTAAAATGGTTTGATGAGCTTGTTTCCATCTTGGAACTGGTATCTTTGTAAGAGGAACTATGGTTTAATGGGGAGATATGTCGAATGTGGTTGATGACAATATTTCAAAGAGGCTTATTGAGTGGATCTTTCAAAAGTGGCCAATGGCCATTTTTCAAAGAGGCCTGATGGATTATCATTTGTGCTTGTAAATAAACGCTAACCCACAAGGAAATATAAGGAATAATTAAACAATAAAACAAAAATCATAAACACATAGTAGAGAAACATTTATCATAGAAACCATTAACCTAGAAAACCAACAATGCTTGAAATTTTCGTGCTCCTTCATTGTCTTATTTAATCAATGAATAAAGAGTTACATGACTAACCTTGGTATACACCTAAGACACAATCATCATCATACTCTCTTTCTCAATACAAGAACAACTCTCTAGCCAATTCAACTTACATATTCATGACCATTACATAAAATATCACAACAACTTCTACAATATTACATCATGCCATATTTATAGGATTTACAACATGAAAAAACCTAAATCATGGTGCCCGAAAATGGTTACATATCCATGAATATGATTGGCTGCAATCCCATGAATCTCGAGAATCTGTTACAATCGAATACCAACCGAACTTCAGTCAGTTATGACCTAGTCAACTTCTAGTCGATCTTTAGTCGTCTGCAACATATCCACATGTTGGTTTAACTTCAACTTTCCCATCAACCACTTAGAATTTCGACTTCCCTTCGACCATTGACTTGTTGTAACTCGTTAGTCTATTCATAAACTAGTCGATCCACCTCAACTAGCTAGCCAGTTGAATGTTCTTTCACTGCAAAAAATATAACAACCAAACATTCTACCACTTGTTGTCTTATTTGTTGAAACCACAACCCAAGAACCCAAGAACCCAACTTTTGTTCATTGACCTAGGTAAGCAATGCACATTTCCTCTCTACACGAGGAGAACTTCATTACATTCATAGACTTGGTCAAAGAGTCTACTATGTTTTCTGAAGTGTCTACTTTCTCTAGTAGCACCTTGTTTCTTTCCACCATGTCTCTCGTGAAATGGTATTGTACATCAACATGCTTTGTCCTGGAATGGTAAGTTGGGTTCTTCGCTAAAAATATTTCACTCTGACCGTCTCATTTTATCCTCATAGATTGTTTCTCAAACCCAATCTCTAAACACAGTCGATGTAGCCATACAATTTTTTTGCTTGCATGGGTGGCTTCCATGTATTCAACTTCTGTTGTAGACAATGATACTTCCACCTTTCTCTTACTCATCCAATCGATTCCTCCACTGAAAAAATTATACACATATCCATTGGTGGACCTTCTTTTGTCAAGATCTTCATCCCTGTCAAAATCGACAAAGCCATGTACATTCACTTTCCTATCGGCTTCAGGTTTCCCTTGGTAGTAGATTCCATATTCTGTTGTTCCATGCAAATACCTGAACACTCTCTTGATATTAGTCCATTTCTCTTTCCCAAGTGTCGACATGTATCTTCTCAATACTCCCATTGCATGAGAAATATTTGGTCGAGTGCAGACCATTGAATACATTAGACTACCTACATAAGGAACATGTTCCATGTCCTCTATTTCTTCTTGTTTCTTTGGAAACTATTCAATAGTTAGTTTTATCCCTACAGGGATAGGGACCTTGACTGATTTGTATTCTTGCATGTTGAAATGGTTTTAAATTGTTTCAATATACTTCCTCTAATTTAACCAAAGTTTCCTAACCACCCAATCTCTCTTGATCTCCATTCCAAAAATGAATTTTGCGGCACCGATATCCTTCATGTTTAACTTGGAATATAGATTCATCTTCAACTCCTTTATCGCATCCATGTTGTTTCCAAGCAACAATATTTCATCGACATACAAAGCTACATATATGAAACGACCACCTTCTTCCTTGGAACACACTCAATGATTATCCTTGCTTCTCACAAATACCAAACTAAGGATGTGTGTGTCAAAAGTTTGGTACCACATCCTCAGTGATTCCTTTATACCATAAAGGGATCTCTTTAGTTTGACACCAACCCCTTTTTTCCCTTTACTGAAAATCCTTCAAGTTGTATCATGTAGATTAATTCTTCCATGTCCCCATGTAGGAACATTGTATTCACATCCATTTTCTCCATTTCAAGATCAAATTTTGTAGTGAGAGACATTAGTACTATAATGGAAGTTAATTTTTTAATGGAAGATAAAATCTCACCAAGGTCGACTCCCTCGACTTGGGAATATCATTTTTCTACCAATTGAGCTTTGAATTTCTCAACTTCACCTGCCACATTCAACTTTGTATTTAACACCCACTTGCTACCAACAAGTTTCCTTCCATTAGGTTATCCAACCAAATCCCATGTCTCATTTTTGTGCAAGGATTCCATTTCTTCAATCATGGAATCCTTCTAGAGTTTACCCTTTGTCGAATCAACTTCCTTGTTGACCGACCTTGATTTATCATTAGTGGCAGATACTACAAATGAAGAACGAAAATGAGGTGGAATATACCTTTCAACTGGTTTCCTTACTCTTTTAGAACTCCTTACAAATGGAGTCAACAATTCCACCTCTTCATCCAATCCAGTCAACTCCTATGAATCAAATTCTTCGTTCCTTATCTCAACGACTAGTTTCTCAGGTTATTTCTCTCTTTGAGCTTCTTAACCATGGAATTTCCTATGACTTCCTTGAAGATCACATCTCAAATACACATTTTTTTCCTCAACACCAAATCCCATAACGTATATCCTTTCATTCCATCCTTATAGATGATGAATATACACTTGATTGCCTTAGTATCTAAGTTATTCCTCTTTTCCTTGGGAACATGCACAAATGCATCACAACCAAAAAATATGAGATGTGAGAGAGAAGGGTTCTTACCAAACCATACCTCATGTGGAGTCATATCGACTAACGATGATGAAGGATACCTATTTACCAGATATCTTGCAGTGTCGACTACCTCTACCTAGAACTCTTGTGCGATCCCAACACCACTGAGCATGCTCCTTGCCTTGTTCATCAATGTCCTGTTCATTCATTCAACAACTTCATTCTGCTGGGGGGTATATGGTGTGGTATGTTGGAATTCTACGCAACATTGCTTGCAAAACTATTCAAACTCTTTACCACACAATTCACCTCCGTAGTCATTTCTCAACACCTTGATCTTCTTATCTTTATGGTTTTCCACAAGAGATTTGAACTCTTTGAACTTATTGAAAACCTCATATTTCTTCCTCAGGAAATATAAGCATGTCTTCCTAGAGAAATATTCTATGAAGGAAACATAATACATAGATAATCCTAGTGATGGGACCGATACGAGCCCAAAAATGTCACTATATATCAATTCCAAAATCCCTTTTTCCCTTGTAGCTCTAGATGGGAATTTCACAAGATTTTGTTTTCCATATACGCAATGTTCACAAAAATTGACCTCTAAATTACAATAAGGAAAAAATTAGACCATACCTTTGTTGTGCATAGAACGAAGTCATTTTTCCCCAATATGTTCCATCCTTTGGTGTCATAACATGGTCGGGTCGACTCGATGAGGAACTGTCAAGTCGGTCATAGTTGAGTCAGTTTCACTTGAGTCGGGATGAGTCGAGTCGATTTGAGTTGAGCTCAGGAACAACATTTTTGTTGCATCTAGTTGAGTCGACGTTCTCCAAAAACATGTATATGGTTCCAATCCAAACTTCTCTCATCAATACCATCACATCCCTGATAATTTTGTACGTGTCCTTTTGAAATAGAGTGTACACATCTGTATCACTCATTTTATTTACATATATTAGATTTCTTTCCAAACCTAGAATATGTATCACACCTGAAATGGTTCTACTCCTCCCATCCTGTAGCATAAGTTGGATCCTTCCTTGTCCAACAATTTTGGTTGTTGAGTCATCCCCCAAGAATACATCGTCTTCATATTTCTCATATTCACAAAACCATTCCTTGTGAGGTGTCACATGAAAATATGCACATGATTCGATCAACCAAACATCATGCTCTGAATATGTACTGGTCGATGCTAGATACACATCTACTCCTTTTTCTAAAGAGGTATTTCTTTCAATTTATAGCTTCTCATTAACTCCTAGACTATTCTCATTTAATTTTGACTTGTAGTCCCTTATATAGTGCTCAACTTTTTTGCATTTCCAACATCTTCTCATCCACTGACCCGTGGATTTAGATCTACCCTTAGACTTTCTACCAGATAATTTTTCTTTTCCTCTATCGACCAATCAACCTATCATCGTCAATTATTACTTGGTCAATCCTTCCATGTTCTTATGCCTCATCTCCTTTGAAATCATATATGAAACCACATCTTCAAGCATTAATGTGATATAATTACTCCCAATATCCATGAGTAGACTATCCTATGAATCTGGAAAAGAACACAAGATAATTATACATTTCTCCTCCTCAATGATTTTAATATACACATATAATAACTAAATTATTATAGTATTGAATGCATTTGAGTGATCTGTTACTGAGCTCCCATCACTCATCCTAAAAAGGTACAACTTCTTTTGAAGAAACAACTTGTTTACTAGGGATTTCAAATGGTACAAATTTCTGAACATATCCCACAGTTTCTTTGTAGTTTCTTCACCTGAGACATTATCAATATCGAATATGCAAGACATAGTAAAGAAATACTAACCCACTAGGAAAGAGAAGGCATAATTAAAAAATAACACAATAATGAAAAACACACAACACAAGAAGATTTGTCCTACAAACCCTTAACCGGGAAAACCAACAATTCTTGAGAATATTGTGCTCCTTCATTGTCTTATTCAATCAAAGAATAAATAGTTACATGAATAAAAATGGTCTACACCTAAGACACAATCATAATCATACTCTCTTGCTCAATGCAAGAACAAATCTCTGACCAATTCGACTTACACCTTCATGACCATTACATTAAATACTACAACTTTTACAGTATTACATCATGCCATATTTATATGATTTACATCATGAAAAACCCTAAATCATGGTGCCCAAAAATGGTTACATATCCATGAACATGATTGGATGCAATCCCACGAATCTTAATATTATGTTACAATCGACTACCCATCAAACTTTAGTTGGTTATTATCTAGTCTATCTTCAATCGGATGCCACACATCTATTAATCTAAAATAATATTTTACGGTCTTAAGGTCAATCTCATGAAGATATGAATCCCCCTACATTTTTAGAGAGGTGGTACTCTTTTTTTTCTTATTAACTTATATACAGAAATATAAGCAAATACCAAGAAGGACCAAACTTATTAAAAACAAATATTCACTTTCAAAATGATACCTGAGATTGGGACCAGGTAGTTTCTAAAATATTATATACAATATATCACAAGGTTCATAAACCGAAAGAGTATAACTAATAAAAGATTGAAGTTTCCATCAAAACATTTATAAAAAAAAGTAAACAATATCCACAGAAAGGAGACAAGGAAAATGGACTGCATATGGAAGAGAACTTTATATGATCATTCATTAAGCACCAAAAATATCACAATGGATAAATATTTGAAATCTCATTCTTTAAATCAAAGTCTTTGAGAATACAACAATGTAATATGCCAAGACAGTTCTCTCGAAGTCTCAAAAAATAATACAAGTATTTAAATACAAAGTAAATGTCTTTAAAGAAAATATTTTCATTTTCCCTTGAAAGAAGATTGGGATGGGGCTCCCTTGGACCGTAAAATGAAAAGACCTGGAAGATAGGAGAAAGATAATCAAGGATGAGCCCGGTTTTCACAGGAAACTGAGAAATAAGAGGAAATATGACAAATGATTGTAAAAGAAAATAGACTCAGAGAGGAACACAGTTGTTGCTTGACTCACTGTGATGGAAAGTTTATGTAATCTTTATTTTATTGGAGGTGTTTCTATTATAGATTCTTGTTGTGGCTGAGGTGGCATAACTGGTGCAACTATTTCTTGATTTCCTGGTTCAATGATTTTGATTAATGATTTCTTTAACCATTCCTCTATATAATCCCTTAAAGGATCTATCATGATCTAATGTCTAGTTTAGATCTCAAATAATTCATTTTCAATTTCTCTCATGTCCATGCCCGATTGGTGCAACATGTCGTCCATTTCATCATTTCTATTAATATACATGACTAACCACTTTTCAACTTCTTCTTCGGAAAACTCTATTGTTTTGGTAAATTCATTTTCCCAAGATACCTTTAGTGAATCAAGTTGATCTATTAATGTTTCCTTTGATAAAAGAATTGTATCCATTAATAAATTAGGACCATCAAGCTCTTTTGTAAGATCAACAAGTTTAAAGAATAAATCACTTTTTTGTATTTTTTAAAACATCTAATTCACTTATCATTTCTCATTTTTTTATTCTTTTCATCCAACATGCATTGATCTGTTTCATCTGGGTAGCCAAAGGAAGTTTTTTTTATTTTCTGTGAGCATCGCTTAAGCTTGAAACTTTGGACGAGAATGTACTTACATCTTCCTTGTAAAATCCTTCATCATTCTCTAAATATTTCAACAAATATTCCTTGAAATTTGTAATTCTTCATCATTCTCTAAATATTTCAACAAATATTCCTTGAAATTTGTAATTCTTGATGAGAGTTGGCAGTAATTTGAGAAAGATCCCAAATTTCTTGAATTAGGTCAATTATTTTTTTTATTGCATCTCCAACATTCTTTCTTATGGATTGCAACAAGATTGACAAGCCTTTACATTTACTGCTACTTGATGGAATATTTTTTAACACAAATGTTGGTTGAATTGTATTAAGGGGATCTAGGAATAAAGGTCCTAGAAATAAAGCCACTTCTAATCCATTTATATTTTGTTTCAATTTTAAATTTTCCATTTCCATAGTATCAACATACTGCTTCAAATATTCTCCAGTTTCACCATGGAATTGTGCAATTTTTGATGGTGCAACCCCATCAAAATCAATTAATGATTTCCACTTTTCTGATGACTTTTTGTTTCTTGTATTTACTTTTTCCAGTAATAATGTTTTGGATTCTCAATTGTAGGCCGCATGGTGCAAGGTAACATATTATTCCTCGAAGATTTTCAGTTCCTGGGTAATTAGGGATTCAACAATTTCTCTAGTTTCCAATAGTCCTTAGGCAGACGAGTTGGGTTCTTTAATGAACTCATCAACATCAATTGATTGTGTACCTTCTTGGAATTCAGGAATGTTCAACCCTATTGTTGGTGTATTTCTTTTTATTTTAACAGATTTATACATAGTAAGGGATTTATCAAGATATTTCCTTGGTAGATATTTATCACCCCTATCATCTGAAGCTCTGATTGATGTTTTTCTCATTTCAATACCACTAGTTTTATATCTTGTTCTTGATGCAGTACTCTTCTGAGAATTATTTGGTGAACTAGGGTTTTTATCTATTATTTCTCTACCATGCTATCGATAACCTTGATTGGTACTAATTATTTCTTCTATGTTATCCGAAACCTGACCTGTTGCAATTTCAGGGAGATCCAAATTATCTCTCCCCCCTTCCTGAAATTGTTCAATTTTAGTGAAATGCGAAGAATAGCCAATTAATTCCATATATGAAACGAACTTGTTATCTGGGTCAAAACCATTAAAAAACTTGGCTTCTTTTAATACAAGTTGCTCAAAATTGCCTGCAAGTTCATCAAGGTGGGTTATATGCTTTATAGTAAATTCTCCAATTTTCCATGGTAAGGGTATGAACTGCTTTTTTCTCCACTAATTGAAGAAATGGGCCTAGGTAAATGGATAATATGTCTATTCCGGAATAAAGTAATTCTCGTATGGATAAGTTATGAAGTAGTCCATATGTAACGAACATTGGAGGTCGATCCTGCTTGTTGGTATCAGAGCCACAAACTTCAGTCTTCAAGCTTCTGTCAAATTTGTAAGAGCTTGTTTATTTAATTGTAAGAGCTTGTTTATTTAATGAAATATTTGCATACTGTAGCATTTATGAAATATCTCTGCATCATTTGATTGAGTTTATTGTCATTCAATTATCTATCTACATGGATGTCATTTATGTTAAATGATGATAAAATATTTTAAATCCAGTGGGATGTGAGGCAAATTTTAGGTTTGTAAAGCCAAGGATTGGCATTTATGACCATATGTTGTTCCTTGTTTTCCTAGTTATTTTCTCTAAGTTTATTATATGGATCCTTCCATGAATACGATCAACTTCAAAGAAGTGTCTACTTCAGTAGATAGTATTCCCATGACATCTATAGCAAATTGACGAGCTTCATCAATGCTTTCAGAAACAAGTTTCGACATAAGTTTAATCTCCATTCATGAGCCAAATTATTTAGAACACCGGGAACTCCCCCCTATTCGTCCATAAAATGTTTATAAATTAAAGTGGTGGAATTACTTGTCTCATTCATTTATCAAATTCCACTCTATTGATATTCCTTTCTCTTCTCATGAAGATCCAATAAGCATTACCTTAATAGACAAAGATCTGATTGACTGGGAGAAAAGACAAGGATATTCTTACACTCATATAGGTGCAATAAAGTTTGGTTTAAATTCTTTAGTTAGACCATATCTTCTAGTATCTTCCCTGGTCCATGTCATTGATATCCGACATAATAAATTCTCCGATGCTTTAGTTTGTGGATTTTCTACACTTCTTTCTAATGGCCCCGCCTTTGCAACTATTTTTCCTAAATATTCTGTCTCACTCTTTGATCCTTACATATATGAATTCTTAAAATATTATATTCTCCCTTTAGCCTTCGATATGTTAGTAAATTCACGAATCATTCAACTCAAGTCTCTCCTAGTTATTTGTTTTGGCAATGATACTCTTCCTCCTTTATAGAAAATTGTCCAAAAAACTTCGCGCTTGCACAACGTGGTGGAGAAGGAAAAATCCAAGCAAGTTCAGTCTATTACGTTTGACTGGAATGGGATAGAATATCCCATTTTCTGGGAAAATAAGTATGAAAACTGCAAAATCCAAATGATTTTCCATATAGAAGACTTAACAAAGAAACTAGCTCCTTTGCCTACATTCCACAGGTCATTGTCCTTAAAACTCCCATAACTGAATCCTCCTGCATCTGAGATGAACCACACCTATAACCATATTGCTACGTCTTCTTCATCTAGTATGCCAATCTCACACAAACATATAGAGAAACACCTTGAATGCCCGACTTGCCAAGACAAAATTAATAATCTGCAAGGTCACATATATTTGAAAATAGAAGTCCCTAGTGTTGATATTTTCATGTTGTCACTTTCTAGAGAAGGTGTAGGAAACACAAAAAGGTTTCCAAGTGGAGAAGAAACTTATCTCCTAGGAAGGAATCTCCAGACAATTCCATTCATACAATATTATGATGGTATTAAAACCAAAAGAGGATATTTTCCAATAATATCTTCAACAATATCTGATTCTGTATATGATGAATTCAAGCTTCTAAACTATACAAATTTCCAAGCTCAGTTGACGGGAAATTCTATAGACGATTTGCATAGATAATTTCTCAAAGAAAGGAAAGATGCAAAGTCACACAAAGAGAAAATCAGAATCATTTATGAAAATATAGAAATCCTCACACATGTCCTGACATACACCTCAGAGTTGAAACTTTTTATGGCCAAAGTAGAAGCCCGCCTTGACCTCCTGGACACCTTATTACATAAAATTTATGAGGTTAATAAGAGCTCTCAGAATCTTGTTAGAAGTCCCAACATTGTACATCCTGATATCTTCAAAGATAAAGAAGATGCTAAGAAACATAAAAGAGACAAATCCTTTGGAATGTTTCAAGCAGAATATTTGAGACCATAATGGGATTTTGGGGAATTTGCTAGAATTTTTCAAAGTATTGCAGAAGAAGTTTCTAATATAAGAACATGGCCTCACCCATTAAAGAAAAACAAAAAATATCTCCAGATGATGACTATCAAATCTGAACAAGGATATATCCCCATTCCATCATCATCCCAGACAAATAATTTGTCTTCTTTCAACATTCATGGGATGAAAAAAATAATCTCTTCAATGCTTGATCACCCAATGATCATTTTTAGTTGTTAATCAAGGGATGCAACAAAATATGAAATCCAGTTATTGATAAATTGGACCACTACCAAAAAGTTATAAGATTCTACCTTGAAACCAAGATATATGGCCACTCAAATAATCAATGGGTTTACTGGGCACACTGCAACTTGGTGGACATGACTTTACAAGAAAGCCAAAGATGATATGTTAAGGGACCCTAAAGAATATGAAGTAGTATTGCAAGCCTTGACCACCCAATTTTATGGTATATAAATTGAAACAGATGTTGAACATGCTACTTCATTATTCTTTTCCCAGAGACTATGTGATCTAAGCCACCATGAGAAGCATTTTTGTTATATGCAGAAATTAATAATTGAATCGGGAAAATTTCCAGATCCTGCATACATTAAGTACTATGTCATAATTTTTCTTGGTTCCTTACTGGATGATGTAGAACAATATTTCAAAGATAATAATATTACTCTGGAAGGGATGTCTTTAGCAATGGCAGATCATCATATCAAAATTGTGATTCAAGAACATTGTCTGGAGAAAAAGGTAACAAAATATTTTAAGAGATTTGATAATATGTTCACCTCTTCTTTATGTAAATATGTAGGTCAGGTGCCAGAATGGGGATGTGGTGCTCATAATCAAGCACATCAGTCTGAAAAGACTCATTGCTCTTGCAAATCCAAAGGAAAGAAATTTCATTATTTCATATCTATATTCAATCCTAATCATCCTTGGCCCAGGAAAAAGAAGCACAAATACAAGTCTTATAAGAAAATTATGTATCTTAAGAAAAGACAAAAGCTTACCAAGGATTCAACTTGCTTCAATTGTAAGCAGAAAGGCCATTGGGCACATCAATTCCCCGGAAAGAAAAACAAGCCAGAGTTGGTTGCACTCTTTGCCGAGAAACTTGACTCCCAGTGGTGGGATTTATTTTATTGTGCTCCTAATGAAGAAGTTGATGGAAAT
>CBVK0101271895.1:0-11627 GCA_900067695.1 Picea abies | reverse complement strand
CCACCCGTTTTGGACATCCAACACTTTGAGTGAGTTTTATTAGTGAGAGCATTGGGTTTCGGTAAATCTCTCCGCAAGTTTCCAAGCAAAGAGTTAACCTCCAAGGAGGCCCAAACCATTTCATTAACTGAACATTAATTTACCCTAATAAAACACCCGAACTACATTGCCCACGATTCTCATTAAGGCACTGGTCTCATCTTTCACACTCAGCAAAGCCACATGCTTCATTTCAAGATTGGTTATATGTTTAATTTAAATGAAACTTGCACCTAACAATTGTTTCTCAGTATCCTTTTGATGCAAGTGTATGCTCATTTAATTATATATCGTGGTGAATGTTTATTTCTTGTTTTATTCAGTTTATGGTTGATGGTTTGAAAGAATAATAAACTCCTAGATTTCATTTAAAAGCCTTAGTATATTTGTTAGGGACTACCCCCCTTGGCTTCGCTAGGAGTTGGCCTAGACGGAGGAGTTGAGGATTAAGTGACAACACCTTAACTCTCACTTGCCCCCAAGGACACACCGAGTGGATTGAAGATTTCTTCCACGTCTCCCAGGTGTGTATAAGGCGGCAACACTACTGAAAGACTGTAGCCCTTTCATCTTGTAAAACACCTTAAGATGAAAATACTGTCGCTCTACAATGTGAATCTTTGGCTGCTTAATGATGACAATGGCCCTGTATCCATCAAAGTCTGAGCAAAAAGGTGGTTGGAAACCTCCATAGAACAAATACGAATCCCCAAAAGGGTAAGAATGACAACTCTGAAGGGATGACTGAGAATGATCATGAGTATATGTTGACAGGTCATCCTCAAGTGGATAAAATAAATCCGTGATCATATCATCACCATGTTGCCAAGAATCTGAATCATGTGCAAGTGAGGACCAATTTCCTGCAGATGATAACTCAATCGCTTTTGCATGAGAACAACCCTCAATGTCATAAATGGGGTCTCTATAAAAAATGAAACGACCAATATCCCAACTATGTCTCCCAATTTGTATAAAAGTGTATATATGCTCATCAACCATATCCAAGGGTTCTTTCATAAGACCATCATTATGACTGAAAATGACCATATCTTTGTCTTCGTGTGCAAGAGGAACAAAGGTTAGGACGGCTTCAACTAGATCTTCAAATTCTTTATCATTGAGACTAATTGCTTCTTCAACTTCATGTACAGGAGGAAAGCAAGGCTAAAAGACTTCATCTCTGTCAAGCGGGACAATGGACACTGATATCTCATTTGGGTCTTCATCATCAAGATCTTCTTCTGCAATAGGTGGATGATACTCTTCGTCAATTTTCCACTCCTCATCTATTGTCTCACCATTCACTGAAAAACCTTCTCTGCAAAGAGCGTGTTTGATCTCTTGGAAAGTATCTTGCAAATTCTAAGTAGTTGGTCGATAATGCCCGAGAAATTCTTCAATGAGCTTCGTAGAAGATGTGATACTTTTCGAATTACATGAGTGTGCAAGCCAACTCCTTTGACTTGATTCTAGTGAAGATACAAAAATTTTCATCAACACATCTTCATGTAGCACATTTAAGCTTAAAGCATACTTCATATAATTCACGACATGGGTCACTACTAGAGCTGGATCACCATTAAATTTAGGAAAACTTTCCCTCCACTCCGTAGAGAAATGATTTGGATATCCAGGGATCTTCTGAACATCAATAGAAGGGTACACATTATGGAATTCCCATGGTAAGTCCTGTGACGCCATGGTTCCATTACTTAGGGTAATACCTCAATGGAGTCACCAGATGAACTTATGAAAAGCTCATTAGAAAGGAAAAGGGAACTTCCCTCAAATGGAGTCGCCATGGAATCTTACAAGAAAAGGGTTAGGAATCAAAGCTTTCCAAAGTGTCGTTAGGGCACGAAAGAGGATTCAAAATCCTCCCCAACAATGTCACCAAAATATTATCACACAAACTATAGGTTGGGAAAAGCCCAACCCAATCCACGAGATAGTGATAACGGTCTCAGAGATGGTCTATGGTTTCCAAGAAACTTGAGTACCTACAGAAGATGATTGTACCTGCCCGAGACACAACAAAAGACAAGTATACAAGCTCAAAGTTGAGTGGGCAAGCAAGTTAAGCTTGATGTCCCTATTTGCAGCAGTCAATAGAGATATATATCAGAAAATAAATGATTGTTAAAGATACTAAGAAGATGCTAAAAGTCAAGTAAATGATGCAAGAGATAAGCTAGCAATCACTAGTGAAACTCAAGTATGATAGCACAAGACTTTAGCAACATTTAAAGGTTGTTTGATGTAAGTATTGAAGAGATCTTTCTGTAGCCTTATGGCTGTAGCAAACAAGTGTCACTACAGAAAATTCCAACCACCAAAACTTGCAAGTAAACCACCCAAAAGAAGCACAATAACTTGTAGATTAACTTGGTAGCTTTCTAGCAAAATTTGACGGTTAGAACATGAGCAAATTTAGAAAGTATGAAGTGATTTGCTGCAGCCCTAATGGTTGTAGCTTTAAGCTATTACAACAGCAATAGATCCTTGGAGAAACAAGACGCCCTAGGGGCCTTGACAAGCTTTTAGCATGCAGAAACGATTCCAACTTAAACAATTTCAATATCTCGTAATGTTATGTATCCCAATACAATGATTTTATTTCTCCAATGCAAGAGATTAGTGCCTTTAACTATCGGGTTATGGAGTCTTTAAAATGAAAGAGCTATTTGTGCTACTTCCTTGGGGGTGTAAGCCCTTTTACTACTTCTCCTAGTATTCCCTCATGCAACAAATTATTCCAAGACAAATATGATGGGCTTAGTAGGGTTCTATGCCCTTATACTCCCCAAAAGCTTAGCAAATTAACCTTGCAACCAAGAAAATAAGCAATAACAAGAGAGATTCATTACCTAGCCCAAGCATTAACAAGATAAACTCCCAAGCATTAACAAGATAAACTCCTTTTAACCAAGAAAATCCACCACAAAAGAAAGAAATAGTCTCCAAGAAAGATAGCACCTTACTTCTTCATCCAATAGCCAAAGCAAACCATAGCAAGAGATAGTAGGAAGAGAGATAGATAAAATTTCCCAAGTAGGGTGCAAATTTCAGCCAAGTATCCTCTCCAAGATGGGAGAGTTATGATAAAATGAAATAGAAGTGATCCTTATTTATACAAATCATGCTAAAAGTGTTTGTCCACTTAATTTTAGGGTAAACCACAAAGTAAGGGGTCAACAACCCTTACTTTTCCCCTTTACAAAAGTAATTTGACTTTAATTCAAAATTTGCACAAAAGAAAACCCTAATGTGACGTCATCCTTCTAAGGGGTGACATTTTGGCACCCTTTTCCAAGTCGTTGGAGTGGAAGATGGAAGTCGTTGAGCCTTCTAGAGCCTCCCTCTCATGCTTTAGGGTTTCCTCCTTCAAGCCTGTTATCCCCATTTTGTGGATAACTAAGGAGATTATGTCTCGAGGCCCTTAGGTTGCAGATATGAAGTACCGAGAGACTACATGACCAACAATACCCTTTTGCATAGTTGGAGACCCCTCTCACCACCACAAATGGTCACACATTTTCAGATGGCATCCACCACATCAGCTGGCTTCCGGAAGGTAGTGGGCCTTGCTCCATGAGGTACAAGTCAGTATTATGGTGAGCATCATTTCAATATTTAAGCCATTTGAGTATGTTGTATCTTAGATTGCTCTAGATTTCATGATATATGCTTGGACATTATGCATTTTGCCTTGCTTCACCTTTGTGGTTGACATTGTGCCCTAGTAAGTGGTCTTCCTTGGGGATGGGTTTTCTACTAGGAACTCCCTTGAAGAGAAATTGTACCGTTCCCGACCATACTTACCACTTTCCATCATTATTTCCCCCCATTTCCTTATCTCTTGGGGTTTTAGGGTGTATTGACCCAAGAAGGGGTTGTCCCTCATTCTATGGGAAGAAGGGGCTAAAGGCCTAGAGGGATTGATGTTGGGTAAAAGATAAAATCCTTGTATGAACCTTCTAGATGCTTCACCCATGGATCACCCAAGAAAGCAGTGAAACACTTATCTCTGAGTAAAGGGGGACCCACAGTATGATAAAGAATGCTTAAAGGGTTAGTTGAAGGATAGGAGGTCTCATCACGAGCTAACCTATCACGCCCATGAATATCTAGTGGTATGACATTGCCATCATCTGGTCACCAAACTAGGGTAATGGCTCTCAGTTGCATGGCTGAGAGAAAGGGGGTCTTATCACGAGCCAGCCTTCTCATTTCCACTAGGTGTTTGTGGGTGACATTGCCATTATCTGGACACCATGCCAGGGCAATGAACTTCAACCTTTCCTTAAAATTATGAAAGAATAAAAGAATGGCAAATAATGGGCTTGGAAAAAGTGCATTGCGGACGAAGGTACCACACACCCTCTACAAAAGCACCCATGAATGAGACACTACGACCTCTTGTATGTCATGATCCCTATGCCCATTGAGTCTTGACCCCAACCACTTCACCCACTTTACATGGCTTAGAGAGGGATCTCTTGGAAACTCTCCTTGACCTAGGGCAAGATCTACCCAATATGACACCTCGTCAACCCTCCCATATTCAAGCTTGACAAGTCGTATAATGTCTTTGAGCAATTAATTGTTTGATATAGTGATCTTTGATGCACATGCTTAGGTGGCTCATTTATTGATTGGATTCACTTATCATGATGTTATGACTTGAGATCCTTAGAGGGCGTGCCTATTTGTCTTTGCAGGACCTAGTTGGTGGATAGTTTTGGAAGAATAAGACTAGCTTGGGCTTCCATGGGGCTGCAAGCCCATAGGCTGGATGCCAAGGGTCCACATGCCAGATCACAGGGACGAAGTATTGAAGACCTAGAAGATGATGTGGAAAACTTAACCCAACCCTCACATGCCAAACAATTTTCCCAAGAGGGGCAAAATGTCTTCTTTTTTAGCTTGACGTCATGTTTGGGGGCTAGGGTTTGGTGGTGTTGTTACCACTCATTGACACAGACGTTTTGAGGAGGATGAGGCCTTGACCATGAGGAGATTGCCTAGATGATTTCCATGTGGCATTTGGAGGCTTACCATTGCTTCTCCAACATCAACAACTTGTTCCAAGTGTCAAAACGTCCCCTAAAGGGGTGACGGCCGTGTGAATTAGGGTTTTATTTGTGCAAAAGTGAAATTTCAAATGAATTGTTTAATATTGCTTTGTTAAAGGAGGCAAGATTAGGGTTGTTGACCCCTAGTCTTGTGGTTTACCCCTAAATATGTGGACAAGTCACCTTGGTGACATTTTGTATAAATAAGAGATCATAAGATCTCATTATAACATAACTCTCCCTCTTGTGAGAAGACTTGATCTGAAATTTTTGCTACACTTGGCATATTTGTCTCTTGTGCACTTGTTTATGGCTATCTTTGGTGAATGGTTGATGGAGGAGTGAGGCACTAGCTTTGGATGAATGGTTTCTAGCTTTTATGGTGGATTATCTTAGTATCTTCTTGATTTGGTATGGTTTTTACTCTTAGGCTATCATTTGTTTCAAGAAAAGGATTGTTGTGCTAGGAGCTAAGTGGGAAGTAAGAACATTTACACCCCCACTCTATTCTTCATCATTTATTGCTTGAAGTTTATTGATGTTACAAGGGTTTGTTTGAGGAAGTAAGAGGATTTACACTCTTCATTTCCAAACCCTAACTACAGATACTTGCCTTGGGAAGTAAGAGGGTTTACACCCCCAAGGAAGTAGCATCTCTAGGTCATTTATTTGACCCCATTAACCCAATATTTAAAGGCACTAGTCATTTTTTTATTGCATTGAAGATACAAAATCATTGCCTTGGGAAGAGTGATTTTTGCTAGTTTCAAGTCTATCTTTCGGTGAAGTGTTCCTTGATCCTTGAGCTCACTTGCCTCGTTGAGGTGTCCCTCTTCTCCCACTACTTTGATTGCTGTTATAAACATTAACCTACAGCCATTAGGGCTGCATAACCCTAGCTGATAACTCCCTCTTATCTCACAAACTAACCCTAAGAATTCTCTCTAACTTCACTCACCTATTCTACTAACTAGGGTGCACTTTTTGGGCTAGTTCTTGGCACTTTTCTATGGTTTATTTTGCTGTTGCATGTCATTGAAAGCTACAGCCATAAGGTTGATAATTTACTGCAGAAAATTACTTTTATAACAGCTTGTTTTATTCATTCTCAAAGTGCTACATTCAAGCCCTAATTGATTGCCTAATTCATTGATAGTATTATTGGTTGGTCTTATGCTTTTACATGCTGATTTAGATGTTTTATTTGCTGATATAAACTGTTATCTGCTGCTGCAAATTAGGGACAGCAAGCTTAACTTGATGATTCATACTAACATATAGCATTGCAAAGTATCTTTCTTTGTGTCTCGGGCAGGTACAATCATCCGAAGAAGTGCTATATCTTTGAGGCAACTTTTACTTGGTTTACAAGGCATCTCCTTTCACATCTCACTCACTTAAATTTGACTTCTAGGGGTTTCACTTCCATATCCATTCATTTACATCTCATTCCCCCTAGGGTCACCGGGATCGCCTCCCTAAGGTGACCTAGTCACCCTTGAAGTGTGGGACCTACATCGAGGTGACATTGGGTGTAGGATTCCCTAGTTGTAGCACTTGCTTTTGTGGTTGGGTCGGGCTTTGCCCAACCTACAACCTGTTCTATAAAAAAGCCAAGCCTTCTCCCATCAAAACGTGCCAAGTGTCCATCGTCAAAACCTTCACTACCAAAACCCTATCCCTAGGGTGATGTCAAGCTCCTAAAGTGTGCCATTTTAGCCTCAAGAGCAAAACGTTGAGATGGAAATGGGCTAGGGTAGATCCTCCAAGGTGTCTCTCAGGCCTCCAAAGGCTACCATCATCGTCCGGTGTGCGGGCCATGGTATCCAGCCTATGGGATTCAAGCCCCAAGGAAGCCCAAGCTAGGCTTGTTCTTCCAAATCTATCCACCAACTAGGTCCTGCATAGACAATGAATATGCCCTCCAAGGATATCAAGTCAAATGCATCATGATAAGTAAATCAAATCAATAAAAGAGCCACCTAAGCATGTGTATCAAAAACCACCTCATCAAACTAAACAAGTGCTCAAAGACCTAATGCAATTTGCTAAGTTTGGGTATGGGAGGGTTGACAAAGCGATCTATTGGGTGAATCATACCTTAAGTTTAGGAGTGTTTCCTAGTGAAACCCCTCTCTAAGTCATACGGAGAAGATGATATGAATGTGGGTAAGACTCTTGCGCATGGGATTCGTGACATACAAGGGATTGTAGTATCTCATTTATGGATGCCTTTGTAGAGGGTCTGTTGCACCTTCGTTTTCAATGCATCTTTCTTCCAAGCCCATTTATTTCCTTTTGTTCTTCTAAGATATTTCCGGGTTCAAGCCAAGGTGGGGCTTCTACCTAAGCATGAAAAACTGTGCCCACCTTGACTCTACCCTAGTCACATCATGCTTCCCCAAGTTAAAGACAATGTGTGGGGCTTCTACCTAAGTATGAAAAACATTGTCCACACATGCTCCACTTTGGTTGGCATTTTGTATTAGTTATTTTTCACGGGTCCCATCAGTTTCTTATGAGAGACATTTCATTGTCCTTGGGATCCCTGGGAGAGCATCTAGAAGGTTCATGATTGGCCTTTATCTTTTAATAGCTACAAGCCTTTGGGCTTTCAGCCCCTTCTTCCCATGAAATGAGGGACAATCCCTTCTTGGGTCAGTACACCCAAAAATCCCAAAAGGTAAGGAGATGAGGGGATGAAATGTGGAAAGTGACAAGTATGGTTAGGAATGGCACGATAACTCATCAAGAGGACCTCCCAATAGAAAACCTATCCCTAAGGGCGACCCACTTACTAGGGCATGTTATAGAGCAAGTTGTAGGTTGGGCAAAGACCGACCCAACCACAAAGCAAGTGCTACAACTATGGGGATCCTACACCCAATGTCATCTCGATGTAGGTCCTGCAATTCAAGGGTGACTAGGTCACTCTAGGGAGGCAATCCCGGTGACCCTAGGGGGAATGAGAAGGATGAAGGGAAGTGTAAGGAGAAGTCTCCCGGAAGGTCAAGTGATGGAAGAAACGATTGGTTGAAAATGGTAAGTGAAGAGAGGTAAATGCATACCAAGTAAATAGATAGTTGTCGGTGCACCTGTACCTGCCCGAGACACAAGAAAAGACACTTTTCCAACCAAGTATAATAATGGATCAGCAAATTAAGCTTGCTGTCCCTAAAATACAGCAGCATGCAAGTTAGTAAATCAGCAAATAAATGTTACATCAAAACTACTTTGAGGTGTTAGATTGACTAGCTAGTTAGTATGTGAGTTAGGTTGGCAAATAGCTAGGTTTAGGCTAGGCATTGGTCAATGGTTTAGGGCTGTCACAAGTCTGAGTTTTCTGCAAAAAATTGCAGACCTATGGCTGTAGCTAACTAAGGCAAATATCAGCAAAGTTAGTGCTCAGATGTTAATGCTAGGTGGCCCAAAAAGTGTGCCCCAGCTAGGAGACTTAGTGGCTGAAAAATGAAGGAAAGTTAGGGGTTAGTTAGTGAGATATTAGCAGCTAGGGTTAGTGATTTTCTGCAGCCTAATGGCTGTAGGAAACAAGTTAGTACAGAAATGAGAAATCATGGAAGAAAAGGGACGCCCTAAGGGAGGAAAAATCCCCAAGGCATCAAGATCACTATCCAAAAGAGAAAGCTTGCAAAGGTTGAAATTTCACATTTGTCGAGGCAATTGTTTTGTATCTCCAATGCAATTTGAAATTGATTAGTGCCTTAGACTATTGGGTAATGGGGTCAAAGAGATGAAGAAGCTTAGCTAAAGCCTTGGGGGTGTACGCCCTTGTAGTTCCTAAGTATAGCTAGACTTCTTAGAGTCATGCCAAGAGGGTATACGCCCTTGTATTTCTCTTGGCAAAAACACCTTGAAAAGCAATAGACCTTACGAAAGTTAAGCTTGGATAAAAGATTTGACTTGCAAATGCCTTAGGGGTGTACGCCCTTGTAATTCCTAAAGTTTTGCAAACCAAAACAAGAATACCTTGGAGGGTGTACGCCCTTGTAATTCTCCAAGGCAACTTGTGCATAATAATCTCCTTCAAAACAAGCAAATGAAAATACTTTGGGGAGGGTGTATGCCCTTATACTTCTCCCAAGGGTTTGACAAGTGAAAAATTATAGAATTTAAAGCAAGATAACTAGACAATAAATGCAGATCTCTCTTACCAAATTCATAAATAGCATTGAACAAACCCTTATCTCCAAGATTTAGAACATCCACATGCAAGAGAATGAGATTCCAAGCCTAGCACATCCCTTTTCCACCAATAGCCAAGAAAAACCAAGACAAGAGCAAAGAGAGAGAGAGAGAATGCTCATAGCTAGTGCAAATTTCAGTCCAATAGCCTCTCACAATGGAGAGTTTTGTCTTATGTAAAAATGACATGAGGTGATCTCAATTTATATCATCCTCCTAAACATAAATTGTCCACAATTGTCCATAATATTCGGGTACAAAACAAGACAAGGGGATAAAATCCCTTGTCTTGCCCCTTTACAATAATTTAACACCATTTTACACAGAAAACCCTAAAACAAAGGTGATGACATCCCTTGAAGGAGGACGTTTTGGAAAATTGAGCAAGTCGTTGGAGCTGAGCTGCAAAGTAGGGCCTCCAAAGGCCATGTGGAAATCATCTAGAGCCTCTCTACCTCAAAATGCCATGTGTCATGCGTTGTTTCATCATCAACCACCACATGACCCTCAAATGTGAAGTCAAGCCCCTAGGGAGTGATGTTTTTCGCCTTCTGGGCAAGTCGTTTGGCATGCAAAGAGTGGGCTATGTCTATCCATCTGTCTCCTAGGCCTCTGAAGGCATCTCTCTGTAGTCTGGCATGTGGACCTATTTCATCCATCAGATCGGCTGCTTTCCCCATGGAAGCCCAAGATGGGCTTGTTCTTCCAAAACTAGCCACCAACCTGTACCTACAAGACAAATGGATACGCCCTCCAAGGATCTCAAGTCAAAGCATC
The DNA here is from genome assembly GCA_900067695.1 of Picea abies. Classification (NCBI taxonomy): domain Eukaryota; kingdom Viridiplantae; phylum Streptophyta; class Pinopsida; order Pinales; family Pinaceae; genus Picea; species Picea abies. Next base: position 1,530 of record CBVK0101271895.1, on the reverse strand, counting down.
ATGATGAGTAAATCAAGTTAATAAAAGAGCCATTAAAGCATGTATACCAGGACTACATCATACAAACATGTGCTTAAGAAACTAGACATTTTGCCAAGTTTGGTTGTGGGAGGGTTGGCATGGTACTTCTTTTCAATGGATCAACCCCCCTAAGTCTAGGAACAACCCTATCTAAGTCGTGTGAATGAAGTGGAATGGATGGGGGAAGTACTCAATGGGCATGGGGTTCATGATATGCAAGGGTCCATAGTATCTCATTTATGGGTGCCTTTGTGGAGGGTGCGTTGCACCTTCATCCATAATGCATTTTTTCCAAGCCCATCAATTTCCTTTTATCTTTCTTTCTTTGTATCTTCTTTCAATATAGCATAGGGTGAGTTGGAGGCCACTGCCTTGGCATGGTGACCAGGTAACAGCAGTGTCACCCACAAGTACTTTCATGGAGATGAGAAGGTTGGCTCGTGATGAGACCCCCTTTCCCTCAACCATGCAACTGAGAGCCATTACCCTAGTGCGATGGCCAGAAATGGTAATATCATACCGTTAGATACCCATGGACATGATAGGTTGGCTCGTGATGAGACCCCCTATCCTCAATTGATCCTTTAAGCGTCTTTATTTATACTTTTCACGGGGTCCTTATTTTCTTGCGGAGAAGCTTTTCATTGCTTTCTCAAGATCCCCTAGGCGAAGCATCTGGAAGGTTCTTTCATTAGGATTTTATCTTTTTCCAGCTAACTCCCCTCTTGGCATTCAGCCCCTTCTTCCCATGAAATGAGGAATGGTCCCTTCTAGGGTCAATCTACCCCAAAATCCCAAGAGATGATGTCATGAGGGGAAATAATGATGGAAAGTGGTAAGTATGGTCGAGAGTGGCACGATACCTCATTAAAGGAAGCTCCCAAAAACACCCCATCCTAAGGGTGACCATATACTTGAGTGCCCCAAGCCAACCACCAGCATTTAAACAAGGTAAAAGGCATAGTTTCCAGAGCAAATGTCTCATAATAAAAAATAACCTTTGATACACAAGCTAGAATACCTCAAATATTGAAGTGATACCCACCATCATACCTGACTTGTACCGCATGGAGCAAAACCCAAGTGACCTGTGGTGTCAAGTTGGTGTGGATGATGACGAGGTGTTGGATCACTGTGGTGGCAATGCAGGTCTTTGGTTGTGCAAAATGGAAAATGTGTGGTCTTTACATCTCTCGGTACTCCATGTCTGCAACCTGAGGGCCTTGAGACATAATCTCCTTAGTTATCCACAAAATGGGGATAACAGGTCGCAATGTCAACCACCAAGGTGAAACAAGACAAAGAGCATAATTTCCAAGAAGACTTTACATAATCAAAAGCAATTTAAAATGCAACAAAGTCAAATGCCTCAAATATTGAAATGACACTCACCATAATATCTGGCTTGTACCTCATGGAGCAAGATCCAATGTCTTCCGGAAGCAAGCCGATGTGGTGGATGTTAATGTTTATGCCATTATTATAGTTCTTTGCATTTCATAAGATAAG
>CBVK0101271893.1:0-17263 GCA_900067695.1 Picea abies | reverse complement strand
AGATGAAGGACATTGGCTTGATGCATTATTTCTTGGGGTTAGAGGTATGGTAGGTATCGAGAGAGATCTTCCTTGTTCAAGGGAAGTATGCAATAGATATATTAAGGAGATTTAGGATGGAGGATTGTAAATTGATGGCTACACCTATGATTACCAATCTGAAGAAGGTGGTGACTTTAGATTAAAAGTTGGTGGATCCCAGGATCTATAAGCAACTAATAGGGTCCTTGATGTATTGGTCAACACCAGGCCAAATATTTTTTTCGTTGTGAACACCTTGAGTCAGTTCATGGTGGAGTTGAGATAGGTGCATTGGATTGCAGCGAAACACGTGCTCAAGTACTTGAGAGGTACAATGGAGTATGGATTGAGATATCTTGGAGGAGATGAAGTGGAGTTGTAGTGATATACAGACTCAAATTGGACACGCAGTGCAATAGATAGAAAGAGCACCTCGAGGTGTTGCTTAAGCTTGGGATTAACAATGATTACCTGGTTCAACGAGAAGCAGGCTTCTATAGAACTCAGTTTAGTAGAGGTAGAGTATATGACATCGAGTATGGCTAGTTGTGAAGCCATTGGGCTTTGCAAATTTCTTGCAGCTTTATTTGACCAGGAGTTGGAGCCTACGGTGATATACTAGGATAATCAAAGTTGTATCAAACTCTCAAAGAATCCAGTATTCCATGATAGATCTAAGCATATTGAAATCAGATACCAATTTATCCGGGATAGAATCCAGAAGGGAGTAATGAAGCTTCAGTATATTTCCACAGATGAGTAGGTTGCAGATATTATGACCAAGCCCTTGGAGAAAGGGAAGTTTGTATTCTTCATAGACAAACTTGAAGTGGTGTAGAATACCTTCCTCGCTAAGAGGGAGTGTTGATGCTAGTGGTAGCATTAGACATGTATTTCTACACGGATCTATGTGTCTAGACGTGTGGAAATCATCCAAAGCCTTATGTTCTTGAATTGGCTTTAATTAAAGGAATTATTAAAGTAAATTATTTTTATTAATTAATTATTTAGTTAGTTAATTGAGTTATTTAAGGAAATGCTAAACGTAATTAACATGTAATCTAAATCTCAAGTGAAGTGAGAAGTAATTTCAACTGTCAATCACTTTGGATATTAGAAATAGATTATAACTCGTGATTATAAAAGCAAGGCTAGGGTGAAGGAGAAAGGGATTTGAGACATCTTTGTTACGATGATCGAGAGAGATTGACATAGGATAGAGAGAGTTGGATCACGAAGGATTGTGATTCAAGATCTTGGATAGGTGGAAAAGGACTTCCATCTAAAGATCAAATCAAGGAGAAGAGAGAACATAGATTGTCACAAATGGGTTTCAGTCAGGCGAACCCACATGGAAGAGTTGCATCATACATAGTTTTTCATATAGGATTTTTGTATGTGTACGCGAGTGTTAATGGAGACTGTTATCCCCATTTTGTGGATAACTAAGGAGATTATGTCTTGAGGCCCTTAGGTTGTAAATATGGAGTATCGAGAGACTACATGACCAACAATACCCTTTTGCACAATTGGAGACGCCTCTCACCACCACAGATGCTCACACATTTTCAGATGGCATCCACCACATTAGCTGACTTTCGGAAGGTAGTGGGCCTTGCTCCATGAGGTACAAGTCAATATTATGGTGACCATCATTTCAATATTGAAGCCATTTGAGTATGTTGTATATTAGATTTCTCTAGATTTCATTATATATTCTTGGACATTATCATTTTTTCATGCTTCACCTTGGTGGTTGACATTGTGCCCTGCTAAGTGGTCTTCCTTGGGGATGGGTTTGCTACTAGGAACTCCCTTGAAGAGCCATCATACCATTCCCGACCATACTTATCACTTTCCATCATTATTTCCCCCCATTTCCTTATCTCTTGGGATTTTAGGGTGTATTGACCCAAGAAGGGGTTGTCCCTCATTCTATTGGAAGAAGGGGCTAAAGGCCCAGAGGGATTGATGTGGGTAAAAGATAAAAGCCTTGTATGAACAATCTAGATGCTTCACCCAGGGATCACCCAAGAAAGCAGTGAAACGTTTATCTTTGAGTAAAGGGGGACCGATAATATAATAAAAAATGCTTCAAAGGTTAGTTGAAGGATAAGAGGTCTCATCACAAGCCGACCTATCACATCCATGAATATCTATTGGTATGAAATTGTCATTATCTAGTCACCAAACCAGGGTAATGGCTCTCAGTTGTATGGCTGAGAGAACGGGGGTCTCATCACAAGCCAACTTTCTCATTTCCACTAGGTGTTTGTGGGTGACATTGTCATTATCTGGACACTGCGCTAGGGCAGTGACCTTCAACCTTTCCTTAAAATTTTGAAAGAATAAAAGAATGAAAAATAATGGGCATGGAAAAAGTGCATTGCGGACGAAGGTACCACACACCCTCTACAAAGGCACCCATGAATGAGACACTACGCCCTCTTGTATGTCATGAGTCCTATGCCCATTTAGTCTTGACCCCAACCACTTCGCCCACTTTACATGGATTAGAGAGGGATCTCTTGGAAACTCTCCTTGACCTAGGGAAAGATCTACCCAATAGGACACCTCATCAACCCTCTTATTATCACTCCGAAATTTCCATGGTTGTGGAGGCAAGTCACAGAGGTAACCACAAACCAACTTGAGGCTGAAAGCTAGCTCTTCCAACCCAGAGAGGGCTCTCTCTCTTCAAATCAATCACTGAAAGGATTGATTTGGAATTACATCCAAAGGTTGGATCTCTAAAACAAGATTGAATTTATAGAGTTGGTGGCAAGGAGGGTAGAAAGTCCAATGGGAAATGAAGTCATAGGTCGAAGATCAAAAAACTGTTTGACACTAGGTGATTTGGAAAATGGCTTATCAAAGGCAACAAATTGTTTGACACTTGGTGATAGAAAACACTTATTTATACCAATTAAATGAAATTGTAGTATAAATAACATAAAGAAGACACTAATCCTTCAGGGCATCTATCAAGGATGAATCCTAAGGTTATTATAGTAGAAAAAGAATTGAAAATATATGCAACAAAGCATCAGGTTCATATGAATTTGTGTGCATATATTTCACTTTAACATATAGAGGGAAAAATAAAACATAAATTGATTCTATAGTGAGATCACATACACAGTAGGAGCACAAGCATAAAGAGACGATAATCACATTTATATCTAATGTCAAGTTCCAGGTACTTCTGGTCCAAAGCTTTATTAATCTCAAAAAGATTTACAATATGCAGACAATAAAACTTCCTCACACACTCCCCCATCCTTGAGCTCATGTAGAAGCCTAAAATATATACAAAAGTCACCTTCTATCCTCCTAAATTCGAATTTAACTTCCTCCCCAAGTCAAGATATAGTTACAATATATTTTGGCAATAAAATCTGAACTAACTGCAAAAATGGAATCAAAGTTGACTTCATTATACACATATAACAACTTGATAAGAGAGACCTTTGAATCCCTATTTTGATGATCTTTGACCCTTGAACTAGATGCAGATGAGGTAGCATATTTTCTAACCTTTCCTTGCTGATATAGAGGTGATTTGGCTGCTCTGTCACAGTTGTGCAACAAGTCTTCTACACAATAGTAACCTACAACAATAACACAACAGATTGCACAACAGACTGGGAAAATAGGGGTCAAATATGATATCATATCTCCCGAATAAAAATAGTTTTTTTCAAAACTGGGAGAGGTTTTTGTAGATGAACCTATGCTTGAGAAAATTGTCTCTCAGTTTTCTAAAATTCCTCTCCATATTCTCGAGATCCGTGCCCAAAGATAATGACTAAAACAGGAAATCAATAAATATTGAAATATGGAAAAATAGGTTGTAAATATCCATTCGAATCTCCCAAACCATGACACTTGTGAAGAAACGTAGAGAGTTTTTTGTTATCTGGTCCATTCTTGACAAAAACCTCTTTCAGTTTTGAAAAATTCATTTCCAATTGGTCAGAAACCGAGTTTGAAGTTGACCACTAAAATAGTAAAAACAAAACGCAGCATCCCCTGTAGATTGTGCACAACAAGTTGCACAACAAGGGTTCTATTTGACATTTTGACCATTTATCTAACTCCTATCGATATAAGATGGTGTGATAATGATGAAAATAAGCTTGTTGGATGCTTGGAAACATGTTCCAACCCCTTGCAAATATGACTTTATTCATTGCTCTCCAAAACCTTAATTTACTCAAAACTTCAAGATGGAGGTCTCACTATCAAACAAGCTGAAAACATTGCTCTCATCGATAAAAAATGAAAATAATCGCAGCACTCTTCAGCTAGTTGAAAGTTACAAACCATAACCATAGGTTGGCCCTCCCTTCCACTTTTTAAAACTGACCAAGACAATTGCGCAACAGACCTTGTTGCGCAACTGCAAAAAAAATAAAAAATTACTACTCATAACTACTCTAGAGGGTTCAAAATTCTTTGTGTGAGTAAGATATGATATATCTACTGACCAACACTCTTCCTTGATCAAAAAACACAATGTGGAATGAATTTGCAAGGTTCAATGGTGATGGCTCCTTGATGACTAGAAATAGGGTTTCATTGTCACCTTAAAAGCATGTCATGGTCTTTGTGGGATCAAGGGCATGATTTTGACCCTTCTACACACACTGGACTCAAATGAAATTGAATCAACCTATTTATAGGACACTAACACATCCCATATTCAAGATTGACAAGTCGTATAATGTCTTTGAGCAGTTAATTGTTTGATATAGTGATCTTTGATGCACATGCTTAGGTGGCTCATTTATTGATTGGAATCACTTATCATGATGTTATGACTTAAGATCCTTGGAGGGCGTGCTTATTTGTCTTTGCATGACCTAGCTGGTGGACAGTTTTGGAAGAACAAGCCTAGCTTGGGTTTCCATGGGGCTGCAAGCCCACAGGTTGGATATCAAGGGTCCACACGCTGGATCATAGGGACGAAGTATTGAAGACCTAGAAGATGATGTTGAAGACTTAGCCCAGCCCTCACATGCCAAACAATTTTCCCAAGAGGGGAAAAACGTCTTCCTTTTGAGCTTGACATCATATTTGTGGGCTAGGATTTGGATGTGGTGTTACCACCCATTGACACATGGACGTTTTGAGGAGGATGAGATCTTGACCACGAGGAGGTTGCATAGATGCTTGACATGTGGGCTTCGGAGGCCTACCATGGTTGCTCCAACATCAATGACTTGTCCCAAGTGACAAAACATCCCATAAAGGGGTGATGTACATGTAAAATTAGGGTTTTATTTGTGCAAAAGTGAAATTTTTAATGAATTGTTTAATATTACTTTGTTAAAAGGGGCAAAATTAGGGTTGTTCACCCTTAGTCTTGTGGTTTACCCCTAAATATGTGGACAAGTCACCTTGGTGACATTTTGTATAAACAAGAGATCATAAGATCTCATTATAACATAACTCTCCCTCTTGTGAGAAGACTTTGATTTGAAATTTTTGCTACACTTGGCATATTTGTCTCTTGTGCATTTGTTTATGGCTATCTTTGATGAATGGTTGATGGAGAAGTAAGGCGCTAGCCTTGGATGAATGGTTTCTATCTTTTATGGTGGATTATCTTAGCATCTTCTTGATTTGGTATGGTTTTTACTCTTATGTTATCATTTGTTTCAAGTCAAGGATTGTTGTGCTAGGAGTTAAGTGGGAAGTAAGAGCATTTACACCACCACTCTAGTCTTCATCATTTATTTCTTGAAGTTTATTGATGTTGCAAGGGTTTGTTTGAGGAAGTAAGAGGATTTACACCCCTCATTCTCAAACCCTAACTAGAGATACTTTCCCTGGGAAGTAAGAGGGTTTACAACCCCATGGAAATAACATCTCTAGTTCATTTACTTGACTCCATTAACCCAATATTTAAAGGTTGTAACACCCTGTTTCCCCCAGTCTGTAAAAATTACTATATTGGCCAAGGACTATGACAGACTCAAAGATGTGAATGTGTGATTTTGAATGGACCTTAGTATAAAAGGTCGACGAGGGTAAATAATGATATGAATATATGTTGCAGGACTGTTGGGAGGGGGATGTGCTGAAAAGAGACCACGATGGCTGATGAAAGGTGGTGGAAGGCACCTGGAATGGTAGCATTAACTTCCACCGAAACCAATACCATATTTGGTCTTCACTGGCCCGAAGATCAAGAGAGGCTTGCTAGCCCGGGAATGAATTACCCGCCAGGTTGGTAGGTGAAGAGGCTCCTCATGAGTTAATGAGGGATGGGGGTGAACCGCCCATCCGTGGAAGCCTCAGACCTGACCACCGTGGGGAAGTTCGTGCCACAAACAATCTCGCCGAAAAAGAAAAGGTAGGAAAGAGGTGTGGAAGGAGGCAGTCACGACATATATCGCAAGAGGGAAGAAATCAGAGGACTCTGGAAAAATACACAGAGTGATTGATAAGCGAAGAAGAAGGAGAATAACCTTCATTCTCAACTTCTGACAAATAGAGACTCAGTCTCAAAGCATTGTGGTCTAGCTCGAGGGTGGCTAGTGGTAAATCCATTGGGAGTCGCTGAGCCTACAGTTGGGTGGAAACGAGCACCCCTCTCAGCAGTTGCATCACCTAGTGTTTTCTGATAAGTGTTTATACCTTGTCTCTTGCATTGAATATCTTGGAATGTATGCTCATGGTTTGAACACTTATAAATGGTTTCTGTGTAGAAATGTCTACATGGTGTTTTGATTGGAAATGGTGGTTGCATGCTTATGTTGGAATGACCGCATTCGGTTTATATATACATATATATATATATATATATATATATATATATATATATATATACTTGAACGAATTCAGTTTTCAAGTCTATTCTCGGGAGATTTGTTTCCCTTATTTGTCTCTCATGCTGCCCTGGATAGGTTTCCCCATAGAGACACCCTTTCGAAATCGTTCCCTTACACTCCAGAGCCGGGGTAAGTTCCCTGAAAGGACTACTGCCTTAGTAAAATCCTGAATTTTCTTATTACCTATCACAGAAGTTAACAGCTCAGGGATTTAAGAAGACCTTTCAATCTGGTCATAAAAACCTGGTGAAGCCTAAGTTTGAGAACCTTACACAAGCGAGAGTGAGTCTCTTAGAGCTCGGTATTTCGATGTTTCGGCACTCGGGATGCCTAAGGGTAAGATTTCTTGTACTCGCAAGTCCTGAAACCCCGACTTGCGAAATCCGAAAGAACAACGCGCGGATGAGTCTCGATATTTCGGCATTTCGGTACCCGGAATACTCAAGGGCAAGTTCCCTTGCACTCGCAAGCCCCGAAATCCCAATTAGCGAGACCCCGAAATGAACTAGCATGGATGAGTTGTGATGTTTCGGCGTTTCAGTACCCGGGACACCTAAGGATAAATTCCCTTGTACTCGCCAGTACCGAAATCCCGATTAGTGAAACCCCGAAATGGTCTAACGTGGATTTGAGTCTTGATGTTTCGGTGTTTCGGCACTCGGGATACCTAAGGGTAAGTTCCCTTGTACTTGCCAGTCCTGAAGCCCCGAATCGCGAAATCCCAAAATGACAGCGTGTGGATGGGTTAGGACATTTCGGTGTTTCAGCACCCGGGGTACCTAAGTGCGAGTTTCCTTGTACTCGCAAGTCCCAAAATCTCGACTTGCGAAACCCCGAAATAAGATGAGCAGGTTTAAGAGTTGGTATTTCGGAGTCTTCGATATCCAGAAAACCCAAGGGTGATTTCCCTTGCACTCACAAGTCCCGAAATCCCGACATGCGAAATCCCGAAATAACAGTGTGGCTAAATCCCGATATTTCGGTGTTTCGGCATCCGGAATATCCAAGGGCGAGATCCCTTGTACTTGCAAGTCCCGAAATCTCGACTTGCGATATCCCGAAAGAAAGAGTGTGGAAAAGTTATCATATTTCGGTATTTTAGCACCTGGGGTACCTAAGTGCGGGCCCCATGTGTTTGCCAGTCTCGAAACCCCCGACTCGCGAAATCCCAATGGATAAATTCCCGAAATAGTGAAGCATGTTAGAGCTTGGTGTTTCGGAGTTTCGACTCCTAGGACACCTAGGTGCGAGACCTCCTGTTGTCGCACATCCTGAAATCCCGATGGAGTAAACCCCGAAAGGTGGAGTGCCATGTTTTAAATCCGAGGCAATTTTTAGTTATGACAAACTATTGGTCCCCTTCGGATTTCGGCACTTCGAGAGACAAGAGAGCAAGGGATCGCATGCAACGCGATTTCCTGAATCGCAAAAGCCGGAAGTACCTCTCCGGTAAGGCCTGTGGTCATGACCCATGATCACATGGGTAAGGATAAGGGATAGTAGGAACTGCATCAAGCCCCATAGGAATTCGGGGAATTCTGTTCCTCGGTGATGAGAAGGAAAAAGCTGAAAAATCTTAGTTTTCGTAGTGGGTGTGTTACAAATTGGTATCAGAGCATGGTTACAACACTTGGGCTGCTTGGGCTCATGAATAGGTTGCACAGAGATTCCATTCGAAGTACTCCTAAAAAGAGTAACCCCTGTCTTAACCTTCTCAATCAAAAGTCAAAGTTAACAATGAAAACTCCTATTGTGTGTGTGTGCATGTGAAAAATATGAATTATGTACTGGTTATAAATGAATACAAATATTGACTAACAACCAACGTTTTTCTTCTGCACACAAAGTGGAAGATCAATCGCGGGAACTTGTAGACGTAGGGAATGGTGACTCACCAAGAGGTGGGGGAAGGCTCCCATAATAGAGACGAAGAGTCTGACGAAAGGAGGGCGGTAGGGACCCCTCCAGATCTAGCTGAGACTGTGAGAAGCCTCATGGTTGAATTACAGAGCTGCAAGGATGACAACGAAAGGATGATAAAAGAGCAAGAGAAGCAAACAGAAATTAATACAGTTTTACTGCAGAGCTTATCCGACATACAAAGGCAATTGCAACATGAACCTGAGACACATAAATGTGGTCATGTCAGTGGCCACACTGAGAGGAGCACCTCGAGAAAGGCCCACCCCAGAGATAAGGGACAAGCGTCGGATGATTCCTCTAGGAAGGAAGCTGGCGACTCGAAGGGATCTTCAAGCAGCAGAACCAGTTCTCATTCCCGAAGAAAACGGAAGAAGCAGAAACTTTCCAAGAGTCATAATCTCGAAGATTTCAAGAAGGCCAAACCACCCTCCTTCGACGGTGAAATAAAGAAAAGAGAAGAAGCAGAGGCCTGGCTGCTTGGACTAAAGAAGTATTTCAGAGTCCATGACTTTTCAGAAAATTTGAAGGCCCGAGTGGCCACCTTCAACTTGAACGGAAAGACTTCCATTTGGTGGGAAGACCTTAAGAATTTGAAAGGGGTTCGCGAAGAGGACCTGTCTTGGGAACGGTTTGACAAATACTTCCGGAAGAAGTATCTGTTGGAAAAATATTTCGACGAAAAGACTAAAGAATTCTATGAACTCAAACTGGGGCAACTCACCATAGAGGAATATGTTAGCAGATTCCTCGAATTGTTGAGGTATGTACCCTACATAAAAGAAGAAAAGGCAAAGGTGCAACGTTTCATCAGCAGACTACCTAAGGACTATCGAAACATAATTGAATTTGATGAGCCAAAGACCCTAGAAGGCACTATCTGAAAGGCAAGATATTGTCATGAACAGTTTGGACATCGGACAGAACCTCGCAAAGGTTGGAAACCGAAGAATAGTTCGGGATTTCAAAGAAAGGGGATTAAATCCCCAAGATTTAAGATCTATAAGAAGAACTCAAGGATGAGCTTCCCAGCCCAGAGTGTATATCAGCAGAACTTTCCCTCCTTGGGCAGAAATAAAACCTCTGGATCTGTACCAGTGAAGGTTGATAACCCAAAGAGAGAACCTTTGAAATGTTGGGGTTGTGGAGAAGAACATCTACTGAGAGACTGTCCACACCGACAACAGAATAGTCGGAGAATTTACAGCATCTAGGAAGCTACTACCATCAATGATATGGCCAGGAGTGTGCCGCAAATTTATGCAGCCTTGGATAATAACCAAGTCGACCACCAAGTTTCAGTGGTGGAAATAGAAGGTATGATTTCCAACCATCTAGTGTCTATTCTGATTGATCTTGGTTCAAACTTGAGTTACATAGCCCCTAAAACTGTTGATAAGTGTAAACTACAGCCACATAAACCTACCAAACCATGGTTGGTACAGTTAGCCACTGGCACCAAAAGAAGGGTAACAAAGGTCATACTAGCCTGCGAATTAATGTTGGGTGAATTCCCCACCCAAGTAACCCTTAACATGTTACCCTTGGGATCGTCTGATCTGTTGATTGGTATGGACTGGCTAGCCGCCCATAAAGCCAGATTGCATTGTTAACATAAAACCTTGGAATGTGTAAGTGAAGAAGGAAAAAGAATAACCCTTCAAGGGATCCAAAAACCTATCTCGGTGAGACAAATATCAACTCTACAAATGAGAAGGTATTGTTGAAAAGGATGTCCCCTATATGCAATACAGGTATTAAAAACAATTAAAGGTGACAAACCAAGCCTCGAAGACCACCCTACCCTGAGAGAATACAGAGATGTATTTCCGGAAGAGGTACCGGGTCTACCTCCGAGAAGGGACATTGACTTCTCGATAGAACTTGCACCGGGAGCAGTGCCGGTGTCTAGGACACCCTACCGAATGAGCACACCTGAACTAGTTGAACTCAAATTGCAATTGAGAGAAATGATGGATAAGGGCTATATCCAGCCCAGCGTATCTCCATGGGGAGCACCAATCCTATTTGTGAAAAATAAGGATGGTACCCTTAGACTGTGTGTAGACTATAGACAACTCAATAAGGTAACCATAAAGAACAAGTACCCCTTTCCCAGGATCGATAACATGTTCGATCAATTGGGGGGTGTGTCTATTTTCTCAAAGATTGACTTGAGGTCAGGATACCATCAAGTCCGAATCAAGGGTGAAGACATCCATAAAATTGCCTTCCGGACGAGGTATGGTCTCTATGAGTTTGTGGTAGTGCCATTTGGGTTCACCAATGCCCCTGCCACTTTCATGTGCTTGATGAACAATGTACTCAACAAATTCCTAGACAAATTTGTGCTGGTTTTTATTGATGATATATTAATTTACTCCAAGAATGGAGAAGAGAAGGAAGAGCATCTTAGGCTTGTGCTTCAAGTGCTAAGAGAACATCATCTCTATGCCAAATTTAGCAAGTGTGACTTCTTCCATAAGCAAATACATTACTTAGGTCATGTCTTATTCGAAGAAGGGGTAGCAATAGACCTTGATAAGATCATGTCTATCATGGAATGGCCTACCCCAAAAGATGTTTCGGATATCAGATCCTTTATGGGATTAGCAGGATACTATAGGATATTTATAAAAGGATTCTCCAAGATTGGTTGTCCAATCACTGCCCTCCAAAAAGAGGGGACAAAATTTACATGGACACAAAAATGTGAAGAAAGATTTCAAACCCTGAAACATCTACTGACCCACGCACCCGTGCTGAAGATCATCGATCCCGAAGCTGACTTCCTCGTATGCACATATGCCTGTAAGGAAGGGCTTGGAGGAGTCCTTATGCAAGGAGGAAGTGTGGTCTGCTATGAGTCCCGAAAATTGAACGAAAACAAAGTCAATTATGTGACCCATGACCTGGAGTTGGTCGCTATAGTGTACGCCTTAAAAATGTGGAGGCATTACCTCCTAGGAAGGAAATTTGTACTTATGACAGATCATTGTGGATTGCGATATTTGTTTGACCAACCAAAGATCAATGCCAGAGAAGCTAGGTGGATGGTCCTCCTTAGCGAGTTTGATTTCGAAATCAAACACATTAAAAGAAAGGAAAATAGGGTGGTCGATGCCCTTAGCAGAAGTATGAAAATAATTCACCTAGTAGTGGTGAGCACCTGTAAGACGGATGTCAAGGAAAAAGTCAGAAATGCACAAGAAACAGATCCCTTCGTCCAGACCGTGACCTCGTACCTACAGCAAGAGCCCACCGAGGTAAAGTACAGAGACTACCAGATGATGGAAGAAGGTCTGCTCACTTACCGAAGCAGATTGTATATCCTAGATTGTGACGACTTGAAGAGATTCATACTGGATGAACTACATAAAAAACCCTATATTGGTCATCCAGGATACCAGAAGATGATCACAGCCCCTAGGAAACAATTTTACTGGCCTGGGTTGAAGAAAGACATAGTCGAGTACTTAGCCAAATGCATAGAATGCCAACAAGTTAAAGCAAAACACTGACACCCAACAGGATTATTACAACCTCTACCAATCCCAGAATGGAAATGGGAAACCATCTCCATGGATTTCATCACCGGATTACCCAACTCGACCAAACATAACGACATCATTATGGTAATGGTGGATAAATTGAGCAATTCTGCTCATTTCATCCCCATCAAGTCGACTTGCAAGGCAATAGACATCGCTCAGGGATTCATGAAAGAGATATTCAGACTGCATGGTATGCCAAAAGAGATCGTGTCTAACAGAGACACAAAATTCACTTCCAACTTTTGGAAATCACTGATGGCGGGTTTAGAGACTAAGTTGTTGTTTAGCACCGCCTATCACCCTCAAACCGATGGATAGACGGAAAGAGTGAATCAAATATTAGAAGACATGCTCAGGATGCATGTAATGCATCAACCCAAAAGGTGGGAGGACTACCTGCCACTAGTGGAGTTCGCCTACAACAACGGCTACCAAGAATCCTTAAAGATGAGTCCCTTCGAAGTTCTCTATGGTAGGTCGTGCAACACTCATGTCAATTGGAGTAATCTCGTAAACATAATTTCTTTTGGACCCGACATGTTGAAAGAAATGGAACAAAAAATGACTTAGATAAAGCAAAACCTGAAGGTCACTCAGAACTGGCAGAAAAGTTATGCCGACCAAAAGAGAACTCCAAGAGAGTTCAAGACAGGAGACCATGCATATCTCAGAGTTAGGCCCGGGAAGAGTTCCCTGAAAATGGGAGCTTGTGCCAAGTTGGCACCTCGGTATTGTGGACCCTTTGAGGTTTTAGATAGAGTGGGACCTTTAGCCTATAGGCTAGCACTTCCTCCCACAGTAAAAGCACATAATGTTTTCCATGTTTCATTGTTGAAGAAATATGTACATGATTCTAATCATATAATTGACTGGTCTGTCATCCAGGTGGAACCGGAGGGAGAATTCCTACCAGAACCTCAATGCATACTGGACAGAAAGGAAACCCCGCTCCAGAACAGAACCATTGCACAGGTCAAAGTGCAGCGGAGACATTTTGGCCCAGATGAGGCTACATGGGAAATGGAGGATGCCATGAAACAGGCATATCCGATTTTGTTTACCTCTGTACATGCATGTCATATTGATAGATAGAACATCGAGGACAAGGTTCCTTTAAGGGGGAGGGAATTGTAACACCCTGTTTCCCCTAGTCTGTAAAAATAACTATACTGGCCAAGGACTATGGAAGACTCAAAGATGTGAATGTGTGATTTTGAATGGACCTTAGTATAAAAGGTCGACGAGGGTAAATAATGATATGAATATATGTTGCAGAACTGTTGGGAGGGGGATGTGTTGAAAAGAGACCACGATGATTGATGAAAGGTGGTGGAAGGCACCTGGAATGGTGGCATTAACTTCCACCGAAATCAATATCGTATTTGTTCTTCACTGGCCCGAAGATCAAGAGCAGTTCGCTAGCCCCGAAATGAATTACTCACCAGGTTGGTTGGTGAAAAGGCTCCTCATGAGTTAATGAGGGATGGGGGTGAACCGCCCATCCGTGGAAGCCTCAGACCTGACCACCGCAGGGAAGTCCGTGCCACACGCAACCTCGCCGAAAAAGAAAAGGCAGGAAAGAGGTGTGGAAGGGGGCAGTCACGACATATATCGCAAGAGGGAAGAAATCGGGAGGACTCTGGAAAAATACACAGAGTGATTGATAAGCGGAGAAGAAGGAGAGTAACCTTCATTCTCGACTTCTGACAAACAGAGACTCAGTCTCACAGCATCGTGGTCTAGCTCGGGGGTGGCTAGTGGTAAATCCGTTGGGAGTCGTTGAGCGTACAGTTGGGTGGAAACAAGCACCCCTCTCAGCAGTTGCATCACCTGGTGTTTTATGATAAGTTTTTATATCATGTGTCTTGCATTGAATATCTTGGAATGTATGCTCATGGTTTGAACACTTATAAATGGTTTTTGTGTAGAAATGTATGCATGGTGTTTTGATCGGAAACGGTGGTTGCATGCTTATGTTAGAATGACCACATTCGGTTTATATGTGTGTGTGTGTACTTGAACGAATTCAGTTTTCAAGTCTGTTCTCGGGAGATTTGTTTCCCTTATTTGTCTCTCATGTTTCCCTGGATAGATTTCCCCATAGGGACAACCTTTTGGGATCGTTCCCTTACATTCCAGAGCCGGAGTAAGTTCCCTGAAAGGACTATCGCCTTAATAAAATCATGAATTTGCTTATTACCTATCACAGAAGTTAACAGCTCAGGGATTTAAGAAGACCTTTCAGTCTGGTCATAAGAACCTAGTGAAAATCTACCCAGGAACCCGATGAAGGACTTTAAGGCCTAAGTTTGAGAACCTTGCACGAGCGAGAGTGAGTCTCTTAGAGCTCGGTATTTCGATGTTTCGACACCTGGGATGCCTAAGGGTAAGATTTCTTGTACTTGCAAGTCCCGAAACCCCGACTTGCGAAATCCCGAAAGAACAACACGCGGATGAGTCTCGATATTTCGGCATTTTGGTACCCGGAATACTCAAGGGTGAGTTCCCTTGCACTCGCAAGCCCCAAAATCCCGATTAGCGAGACCCCGAAATGAACTAGCATGGATGAGTTGTGATGTTTCGGCGTTTCGGTACCCGGGACACCTAAGGGTAAATTCCCTTGTACTCGCCAGTCCCGAAATCCCAATTAGCGAAACCTCGAAATGGTCTAACATGGATTTGAGTCTTGATGTTTCAGTGTTTCGGCACCCGGGATACCTAAGGGTAAGTTCCCTTGTACTCGCCAGTCCCGAAACCCCAAATCGCGAAATCCCGAAATGACAGCGTGTGGATGGGTTAGGACATTTCGGTGTTTCGGCACCCGGGGTACCTAAGTGCGAGTTTCCTTGTACTTGCAAATCCCGAAATCCCGACTTGCGAAACCCCTATGAAAGAAACCCCGAAATAAGATGAGTAGGTTTAATAGTTGGTATTTCGGAGTTTTCAGTATCCAGGAAACCCAAGGGCGAGTTCCCTTGCACTTGCAAGTCCCGAAATCCTGAAATAACAACGTGTGGCTAAATCCCGATATTTCGGTGTTTCGGCATCCGGAATATCCAAGGGCAAGATCCCTTGTACTTGCAAGTCCTGAAATCCCGACTTGCGATATCCCGAAAGATAGAGTGTGGAAAAGTTATCATATTTTGGTATTTTGGCACCCAGGGTACCTAAGTGCGGGCCCCATGTGTTCGCCAGTCTCAAAACCCCCAACTCGCGAAATCTCGATGGATAAATTCCTGAAATAGTGAAGCATGTTAGAGCTTGGTGTTTCGGAATTTCGACTCCTGGGACACCTAGGTGCGAGACCTCCTGTCGTTGCACATCCCGAAATCCCGATGGAGTAAACCCCGAAAGGTGGAGTGCCATGTTTTAAATCTGAGGCAATTTTTAGTTATGACAAACTATTGGTCCCCTTCGAATTTCAGCACTTCGAGAGACAAGAGAGCAGGGGATCGCACGCAGCGCAATTTCCCGAATCGCGAAAGCCAAAAGTACCTCTCCGATAAGGCCTATGGTCATGACCCACGATCACCTGGGTAAGGATAAGGGATGGTAGGAACTGCATCAAGCCCCATAGGAATTCGGGGAATTATGTTCCTCGGTGAAAAGAAGGAAAAAGCCAAAAAATCTTAGTTCCCGTAGTGGGTGTGTTACAAAGGCACCAATCATTTCTTTTTTGCATTGAAGATATAAAATCGTTGCATTGAGAAGAGTGATTTTTGCTAGTTTCAAGTTTATCTTTTTGGAGAAGTGTTCCTTGAGCCTTGAGCTCTCTTGCCTCATTGAGGCTTCCCTCTTCTCCCACTACTTTTATTGTTGTTATAAACACTAACCTACAATCGTTAGGGTTGCATGACCCTAGCTGCTAATTCTCTCTTATCTCACAAACTAACCCTAGGAATTCTCTCTAACTTCACTCACATGGTCTACTAACTAGGGCACACTTTTTGGGCTAGTTCTTGGCACTTTTCTGTGGTTGATTTTGTTGTTGCATGTCATTGAAATCTATAGCCATAAGCTGATAATTTACTGCAGAAAATCACTTTCATAACATCTTGTTTTATTCATTCTCAAAGTGTTATATTCAAGCCCTAGTTGACTGTCGGACTCATTGAGAGTATTGTTGGTTGATCTTATGCTCTTACATGTGGATTTAGATGATTTATTTGCTGATATAAACTGTTATACGCTGCTGCAAATTAGGGACAACAAGCTTAACTAGTTGATCCATACTAACATATAGCATTGCAAGGTGTCTTTCTTTGTGTCTCGGGCAGGTATAATCATCCAGAGAAGTGATATATCTTTGAGACAACTTTCACTTGGTTCACAAGGCATATCCTTTCACATCTCACTCCACTTAGATTTGACTTCTAGGGGTTTCACTTCAATATCCATTCATCCACAACTCATTCCCCCTAGGGTCATCGGGAATGCCTCCCAAGAGTGACCTAGTTATTAATGTTTATGCCATTATTATAGTTCTTTGCATTTCAATAGATAAGAGCNNNAGACACAGCATTTATCCTGGGAAACCCTCTAGGGGAAGAAAACCCAGCAAAACTTCCTTATCATAAATAGCTTAAACAATATTCAAGAGATAACTCAAACCAATACAGAAAGTCCTCCCCAAGAGATGTGCCACTCTTCTCCCTCTCTCCAACAGGTAATTGCAGCTTGCCTCATAAGAGAATGAGCAAGTGAGTTGTGTGTTTGAAGTGAGGCGCTAGCCTCTTATTTATACTAGACTGGCACGTGTGAAAGGTCACAACTGGCAGGGCTGACCTCTCACTCTGGGTGGGTAAACCCACCTTTAATTAATTCTGGGTCTTCCATAATAACTGTTGGGGCCGACTTCTTATTCTGTCCTTTGTAATTGTCCAATGACCAATCCGCAAAAGGGGATTTGGTCCTTATACAATTACCGAC
>CBVK0101271887.1:0-14369 GCA_900067695.1 Picea abies | reverse complement strand
CCAAGTTTAGATGACTCCAACAAATTATTCTCGAAACCAGGAAGATATTATTCAGGATTTCTATTTAGTTATATATCTATCGTGTTTTTAGTTTGTTCTAATTGAGTAAATCCATGTTTCAATCTAGGATGATGAGGGGCTAGTCCAAAAAACAAGGCTTATAAGGTTCTTGGAAGAATTGTCAAGGTATGTTCTAACATTCTCATAAAAATGCATCTTTAAGTAAACAATGCTACCAATATGAATTGTATTCATTTTATAGATATTTATGGAGGTTGACTGACTTGGCATGCACTACAGGTATTAGACAAACATAATGATGGATGAGCTTGGCATGCACTACAGGTATTAGACAAACATAATGATGGATGAGCTGTGATCATGGGAGGTATTTTATCCAAATCATTTACTGACTAAATAATGATGTACGATTGGAATTGTTGTGCTTTTTAGAATGAGGATCTCATCATTAAATAAGTATTTTATACAATATGGATTATTTTGGATTGCAATAATTTAATCACTAATGAATTGGTAACACCCATACCATTGGATAGAATGTGCTCCCTATCCAATTGTAAAAATACCCATGATTTCTCTTTGTATTCATAGAATAACATTGCGAATGAGAGTGCAATTTATTTAAAAATTGAAGTTGATTCCATACTAGCCAACAAAAATCAACCTAGTAGCTTCCTAGAATCTCTTCTATAAATAATTGGTGTGGGGTAATCATTGTGCAACATGTTTTATTGTTAGTCCTATATAGTCACCAATATTGAGGTATCTAATTAAATTACATAAGTTGGAAAGAAGGTCATTCAAGTTTTATTTGTAGTGAAATAACTCATGTATCCACATTTATGCAAAAACTCATCATATCACATGACATGTATTTGGAATGGCAATATTCCTGGTGCTAAAGAAAAAAATGACACTTGTCTCAGGTAGTCTCTGGCTATATTAATTTCTCAAAATGATGTATGAAACATGTTTTGGTTATCTTCATTTTTCATTGAAGCTATTATTGTATTTGAAAAATGCAGGTCTGAAGGGAGGTTACCTCCATGATTCAAAACACATTTCTGACAAGGTATATGTTATCCATGATTTTTTATCCTTGCTTTTGTTTTTCTTTACATGTATGGGAGCCTATGGAAAACAACCAAGGAAAGGATGGAAAACATGTGTAGCACATGAATCTACCCGAAGATTAATGGACAACTTAATGGCGAATATTGGACATGGAACAACCTAAACATGCTTTGTTGGGCAATTGGATCTATTTCAAGTTCTATGATGGAGGACCAGGTATACTATGTTTGCCGCAAATGTCATTTCTATAGTTGTAAGAAGAAAATAGAAAAACAATAGAGTTAAACAAATTTTTATATATGAATTTTTTGTGTGTATTAAAAAATAATATTATATATGTATTTTCTTGCAAGTTTGGTCTTCAAAATTATTTGTTTTATTTTCTTCACATCTATTAATGGTCATACAACATACAACAACACCTTTCACTTCCTCCTTTCACTATTTTTTTATATGAAAACACCCTTGTCATCAAGTACACCCAAGTCAAAACTTTTTTCACCTGATACGTGCCCTTGCATATATCCCACTACTAGCCCCATTGTCTTTCTTCCATAATTCATTCATCAATATCTCTCTCTCATCCTAATATTGGTGCCATCAATATATATTATTAAATCTATTACATCCACACTAAGTTTTCTCCTCTAGACCATGACACCTTGTCATAATGCTCCTTCAACACAACTTAAGCCACCTCATGCATGTTTCACTCCTGTACTAATCCAAATATTACATGTTTTATTCCAAACTCAATTCATGATACAACCTCCAGGGATTTCGTTGAACCTATCAATCTCACTTCTTAAGTATGATGGTCTCACGAGGGTAAACACCTTGATTCATGGATTCATAGTATGACCTTCTTATTCAAATTACACCCTAAACTATCTAAGAATGACTATTTTACCTTTGCATAAAATCACTTAGAAGGTTTAACATTGGATTAGCGGTAAAGAGAGTTGGAGACCATTGCACTTTTTAAAAATACTCATGCTTTAGTTAAAATCCATTTTATTAGAATATTTTCATAATGAAGTGGACTTGTTTAAGAGCCCCATGTTGCACAAGGATTTTATCCTTTCCTTGGAAATGGAAAGTAATCTAGCCACCTTCTTCCCCTTACCTTCCCTTGGTCATTCTCCCTCTTCCTCCCACTCTAGCTATCGATGCCAGCATCACTAGATCAATTCCCATTGCTTTGTAGAATTTTGTTACTTCAATAGAAATCCCACATATACATCATATTTTTGAATGACACTAAAGAATGGGTACACATAAGGAATGATAATACTTAAGATGAATTGGAAACAATAGAGGATAGGGAAGAGTGTAGTATGGAATCGAGAACTAGGACAAACCCATATTGGTATCAAGTTGAGTTAGAAGCCTTGAAAAAAAATCATGTTATCAAGCTTAATGTACATTTAGAAATGTAAGGCCTATTCACAAGTGTCCTTAGGATGATTACTATATACTTAGAGACTTGTTATTTTTTTTAGTGGTCTCATCAATTAGTGGGGAACTACCTTCGTTTTTTACAAATACTTGTATGGACAATTCGTGGAATAGCTATGTTAGTAAAATATGAAATATAGATGGTTAGTAAGATATGGATAGAGAGATAAAACAAATCCAATTCTATTAATTTTTAGTACTTACGTTCAAATAAAAAGGAAGTCAAACAACTTTGTACTTCTTTTATCTTAGCTTTACAAACACTTTTTTATTAATTTTGAATATTTTTAATGCATATTTTTTGTTAGAATATAGATTGGGTATTGGGGAATTGAGAGTGATGTGAGGGGGGCGAGGGGCCATAAGAGATTCCACCTTCACCTGGTTGTGTTATGATCCAAATTCTCAAAATATCAGAAAATAACAGAAGTACACACCATGTACAAAATGTCAACATGGAGCACAACTCCAACATAGATAAGTTACAAAATAATTCCTTAAAGAATAGGGGAACCCCCTCCAAATAACCAATTGTATTTCATACTTCCCATCTCCCCTTAATAATGAATACATGATCTCTTATATATCTATCTATCACACTTGCACATGAGGCCCCTTTATCACTAAGTCGGCCCTATTACATATGTATTACACATTACATGTACATTTAGGCCCATATATGCCCCCCCCCTTGTGGTCATATCATATACATTTAGCCATATATATTCCCCCCCTTGGGTCATAACATAGTACCCTCCTTCAAAAAGATTTGTCCTCAAAGATTTGGATTTAAAGGTTTCACATGTGATGAAATCAAGTAATATGATTTTCTTATGTTCCTTCTTTCTTCATTCCATGTTTGATGGTCTAGCCATCCAAAATCAATTATTTTCGGTCTTAATCCCTTGTGTCTAGTTGTTGAATAATTTTATTTCCTTTGATTCCATGTATTTTTGTTGAAGCTTCTCCAATTTGTAGGCGTTGTTGGTCTCTGATAATAGCTTGTTGAAGATTAGTTTGGTGATGTCGTGTTCCATGAATATTGACAAGTATTCCATCTTATTCCTTCATAATGTTGATATCATCCTTCTTGTCTTCCTTGAAATTCTTCTTGGTAATGAGGGTGTCGATATGGTTTCACATTTGATGGTCTTCCTTCAATCTGCACATGCATTTCATCTATCTTCTTTTTAGCGACAATGGAATCCTCGATTGTCTTTGCTTGGTCTTTTATTAATCTAGCCTTCGAGATAATACCATCATATTTGGCATGTACATCCTCTAGATGGAGTTCAAATTCTTCAAGTATCTTCTTTTGACCTTATTGAATCTTGTCTTCTTTCTCCTTTTGAACCTACAATGTGAACCCATCTAACAAATTTTGACGTCCTTCTTCAAATTTGGATTGTATTTCTGATTTTACCTTATCAATATTTAAGGATTCCTCAACCTTTGTGCAAATTCCATATTCCAGTCTTTTGGTATATTATTCATCCAAGATCCTTATTTCTTCTTGATTTTGACAATTATTTTTTTTTCTTTCAATATCTTGACCTCATCCAATAGTTTTTTATTCTGGTTTCATAATCTACATGTCTCTTCATCTTTCTTTTTCAAATCTTCCCTTGACTCATCATTTTCCCACTTTGATTTACTATTATTTTCTTGCTTTAAGTTCTTAACCTCCTTAATGAGTGATTCATTAAGGGATCATATCTTATATAGCTCCTCACCCTTCTTCTTAATCTCTTCCTTTTATTCTTTTAATTCATCTTGAATTCTATACAATTCCTCCATTTTTGTATCCCTAATCCATTTATCTGAGAAGCGTTTTTCAAATTCTTCCCATGTGTAGTTCCATCTAGTATTTTGATCAACACTCATCCACCACTTCCAAGATTCATCAAAAAACTAATCTATTTCCTTCATAGGAGTCATATTATATTCTTTTACCAACCTCAACCATTCCATAGGATTGATTTCATCTTTATCTTCATCTCCTATAAATTTAGGTATTGTCATTGATTCTTAATTGAGGTCTAACCCCAATCCTTGACTTCCAACCTCTGTATATTAAGAATAAATGTCTCAAATAGTTATAATACTTGTTCCAATATTCTCTTCTATGTTTTATATTTCCAATGGATTTTGAATCAGCTCAATCGGACATTCCAATCAAAAGTTATGATAGTTTTAAGTCAACATACCTTGGAAACCTTGATTTGGATCCTTTCCTCCTGAACGACCTTACTTCTGATGCATCTCTGCAATTTCGGCCCTTATTGGTTAGCAATTGCGACCTGTAGTACTCTGAAATTTATTCTCTGCCATGCCACATGTTTGACCAAAATTGGATGTGCCAAGTGAAAGTTATGGTAACTTCCCCACACCTTAATGATTTTTTTCCTTTCCAGGAGAGAGCACTTGTACAGCGTGACCCATGCACAATAGTTGATATAAAATTCTGAAAATTGTACCATAAATACTATGGCATGTCCACTATTTAATGAAAATGGTCTCACTTAATTTGGATCGTATATGAATACGTTATGGTTGTTTTACCCGGAACACTTGTTTGAGATTAGTCAATAGGACTAGTGAAATACCCTATCTTACACAGGGTGTATATACAAAATTAGGATGACCCATAATCTAAATTTTTTATCACAGATAAAGTAATAATTTCTTTGAATATACTCAGAATTTTAGGGTCTGAAATGTTACAAAAAAAAAATAATAGCGAAAATTTTGAGATGATTAAATTCGGGATGATTTCAGAACCTTATCTTACATAGACTATATCTCTGAAAGTATAAGGCCTCAGGAGATGAAATTTCTACCCCATGTACCTTGATCCATATACTAAATATCCTCCAAGGAGTTCCTTATAAAATTTCGTATAAAAACATTTATAATGCAAATTCCAAGGTGTCTTAGGTGTAGCGGTGAAACCCAAAGACCTTGAGCTCTGATACGAAATGTTATGATCCAAATTCTTAAAATATCATACAATAACAAAGGTACACACCATGTAAAGAATGTCAACGTGGAGCACAACTCCAATATAGATAAGTTACACAATAACTCCTTAAATAATAGGGGAACCCCCTCCAAATAACTAATTACCTTTCATACTTCCCATCTCCCCTTAATAATGAATACATGGTCTCTTATATATAACTATTCAAACGTGCACATGAGGCCCCTTTATCACTAGGATGACCCTATTACATATGTATTTACACATTACATGTACATTTAGTCCCATATATGCCCCCCCCTTGGGGTCATATCATATACATTTAGCCATATATATCCCCCCCTTGGGTCATAACAAGTTGGCCCTGTTCAACAGAGTAATTTATTGGAGTTGTTTAATATTAGAGCAAACCTCCCTCGATCCAACATGACAAAAACATATTTAATTTTGACTTCGTTGTTTCCCCTTTAGATCAAGGGAGGTTTTATCCAAGTTTAGACGCCTCTAACAAATTATTCTCGAAACCAAGATGATCTTATTCAAGAGTTATATTTAGTTATATATCTATCGTGTTTTTAGTTTGTTCTAATCAAGTAACTCTGTGTTTGAATCTAGGATGGTGAGGGGCTGGTCAAAAAAACAAGGCTTATAAGGTGATTGGAAGTACTATCAAGGTATGTTCTAACATGCTCATAAAAATGCATATTTTAGTAAACAATGCTACCAATATGAGTTATATTCATTTTATAGATATTTATGGAGGTCAAATGACTTGGCATGCACTGTAGGTACTAGATAAACATAATAATGGATGAGCTACGATCAAGGGAGGTATGTTATCCAAATCATTTATTGACTAAATAATGATGTACAATTGGAATTTGTATACTTCTTATAATGATGATCTCATCATTAAATAAGGATTTGATAAAATATGGATTGTTTTGCATTACAATAGTTTAATCACTAATGAATTTGTAACACCCATACCATTGGATAGAATGTGATCCCTATACAATTGTAAAAATACCCATGATCTCTCTTTGTCTTCATAGAAGAACATTTCTAATGAGAGTGCAATTTATTTAAAAATTGAAGTTGATTCCATACTAGCCAACAACAATCAACCTAGTAGCTTCCTAGAATGTCGTATATAAATAATTGGTGTGGGGTAATTATTGTGCAACATGTTTTATTGTTATTCCTGGATAGTCATCAATATTGAGGTATCTAATTAAATTACATAAGTTGGAAAGAAGGTCACTCAAGTTTTCTCTATAGTGAAATAGCTCATGTATCCGCATTTATGCACAAACTCATCATATCACATGGCATGTATTTGGAATGGAAATATTCATGGTGCTAAAGAAGAAAGAAACACTTATCTCAGGTAGTCTGTGGTTATAGTAATTTATTGAAATGATGTATGAAACATGCTTTGGTTATATTCATTTTTATTTTAACCTATTATTGTATTTGACAAATGCAAGTATGAAGGGTGGTCACCTCCATGATCCACAACGCATTTTCGACAAGGTATATGATATCCATGTTTTTCTATCCTTGTTTTGGTTTTTTTTGACGTATCTGGGAGCCTACGGAAAACAACCAAGGCAAGGATGTAAAACATGGGTTGCACATGAGTCTACCCGAAGATTAATGGACAACTTAATGGCGAAGATTGGACATGGAACAACCTGAACACTCTCTACTGGGAAATTGGCTCTATTTTAGGTACTATGATGGAGAACCAGGTATACTATGTTTTCCACAAATGTCATTTCTATAGTTGTAAGCATAAAATATCACAACAATAGAGTTAAGCAACTTTTTATATATGAATTTTCTTTGTATTTTTTATGTGTATTTTAAATAAATTTTTATATATGTATTTTCTTGCAGGTTTGGTCTTCAAAATTATTTATTTTATTTTCTTCAAATTTGTTAATGGTCATACAACAACAATTTTCACCTCCTCTTTTCATTATTTTCTTATACGACAACATCCTTGTCATAAAGTACACCCACATCAAAACTTTTTTCACTGGATACGTGCCTCTCCATATATCCCACTACTAGCCCCATTGTCTTTCTTCCATAATTCATTCATCAATAGATCCCTCTCATCCTAAGACTGGTGCCATCAATATATATTATTCAATCTATTGTATCCACATTGAGTTTGCTCCTCTATACCATGACACCTTGTCATAATGCTCCTTTAGCACAACTTAAGGCACCTCATGCATGTTGCACTCCTGTACTAATCCAAATATCACATGATTTATGCCAAACTCAATTCATGATCCAACCTCCAAGGATTTCATTGAACCTATCGATCTCACTTCTTAAGTATGATGGTCTCATGAGGGTAAACACCTCAATTCATGGATTCATAGTATGACCACCTTATTCAAATTACGCCATAAACTATCTAAGACTAACTATTTTACCTTTGCATAAAATCACTTAGAAGGTTTATCATTGGATTGGCGGTAAACTCAGTTGGAGACCATTGCACTTTTTAACAACCATTACACTTTTTAAAAATACTCGTCCTTAAGTTCAAATCCATTTTATTATATTATTTTCATCATGAAGTGGACTTGTTTAAGAGCCCCATGTTGCATAAGAACTTTCTCCTTGCCTTGGAAATGGAAAGTAAGCTTGCCATCGTGTTCCCCTTACCTTCCTCTAGTCATTCTCCCTCTTCCTCCCACTCTAGCTACGGATGCCACCATCACTAGATCTCTTCCCATTGCTTTGTAGAATTTTGTTACTTCAATAGAAATCCCACATAAACATCATATTTTTGAATGAGAATAAAGAATGGGTACGCATAAGGAATGAGAATACTTAAGATGAATTGGAAACAATGGAGGATAGGGAAGAGTGTAGTATGGAATCAAGAACTAGGCCACACCCATATTGGTATCAAGTTGAGTTAGAAGCATTGATAAAAAAATCATGTTATCAAGATTAGATGTACATTTAGAAATATAAGGTCTATTCACGAGATTCAATAGGATTATTACTATATTCTTGGAGCCTAGTTATTTTTTTCAGTGGTCTAATCAATTAGTGGGGAACTACCTCTATGGTTTACAAATTGGAGTTGAGTGGATGAACAAAACATTGGAGCCCAAATGAAATGGTGCATTTTATAAAAAATGAGAATTATCAATGCAAAATTGCACATATTCTTTCTAGCATAATGTCTTTTAAGTGTGCAACTTCCACTACTTATACATCACCTAGTTCTAACATCAAGCCCAAATCCCACACGATACAAGTCTTAATACTAGGCAATTCCTCCTAGGATACTCTGATAGTTTATCTCTCTAGAGAATAAAAAAAATACAAGTTTAATGAGTCCATGGTGGGACAATGCCTATTCATTCCCATTATTTACTTTGTAACTCATATGCCTCAAATATTGTAGCAAGAAATAGGGGATGCTGAGGTTTCCCTTAGCTATTTGGTGAAATAGGTTTCTCAGATGGGGTAAAAATATGAAATGGTATGCATAGAACATGCTTAGTCTCCCCTCACATATTATATACTTCAACATATGATATTCTACCTCATCCCAAGGTCCTGGGAGACTTTCCCTTTTGACTCCATTCTTATTCTCCTCTAGTTCTTCATAGATTAATAAAAATAGTTTCTTGGCATATGTAGCAGGTTTTCTATATTCATTATCCCAAGGTGGACCCACTAGGAGGCATGAAACTTTTCTTACGACAACCTCATTTATTTGTATTTCCATCCTTCTCATAGTAGTTATGATCTCTAACATTCTAAACATCGTATGCAAACTTTAGTACCACTTTGTCATCATATCTCTAAAACCTATCAAAGTATACAATCCAATTTGATTGTTGAAATACTTCTAATACCTCAATGTTTTTATATATCCTAGGTCTTTGCAGGCTCCCTCTTGTTAAAAACACCCCCTATTTTTCACTTTGATGTCTATCCCGAGAAGTTTTTAAGGTTGAATACAAGGATAAATCCACTATCTTAGAATATTATTGTAAAAAGGGATATCAAACAGAGATACATTAACTCCCTAGTTTTGTGATGTGAAAGGAAATTCAATTGAACAAGAGGGTATAAGGTTATACAACACTTACTGAAAGTAGGAAAAACAGAAGCTCTAGGTCCTAAAATTGCAAATGATCGAAATAAAGAATTTTTGGATCAGTGGGGTTTGGAACATATCATGCCAAGTTCAAAGTTTTTTGTTCTTTTGGAGACCCAATTAGTCTATTATATCCCTCCTATAGAAATTATATTCACATCCAAGTTTAGAACTAGAACCAACCAAACTATAGAAGTTCTAGGTAAGTAGGGTTACAACTTTTTGTGATAGCTTCAAAACAATTTGGAAGTAAGGTTTGAGTTTGTGCCATATTTTAATTTTTTCTTGGAAAAATATGGTGGTATACTCTGTATATGATAAATGATAGTCTATGTAGTGCAAAGTTTTCCAAGTTCAATCCCCTATAGCATTACAAGAATAGGGGTTTAGAAAAACTAGTTAAGGAAACTTTGTCTAAGTGGAGTATTATGGTTAGGACTAAACAATTTGTAGCAACAAGTAATGGATTTAAAGGGGAGTTCCTCATATAGCCTTCTTGTAGATGAAATCAATATCTGGAAACCTTGAATCTTTGACTTCTCAACTCAATGTCAATCTTTGTAGCATCCCTTATGCTCTTTCCTTCTTGCATGGTCTTTTAAATTGTGTTTTGTTGCATATTGGTAGCTTAAAGAAACTTTTGGAATTCTTTGGCATGCATGAAACAATTCTCGTGATTATGATTTTGGGTGGTATGAGCACTCTTCCCTTTTCATTTCAAATGGTTTCCGCACTTGAGTTATCCCATCCTTTCTAGTAATGTGAATTTTATCATTAATACCTTCTCTCTTGATTATGTTACATGTAACTTATTGTAATGGTGTCTTTTCCTTTTCATCTTTTGACGACTTAAGTTTCCACCTTAGATAAATCAATAACCCCCCTTATGTGGAGATGCAAGGCCCACCTTATTGATGAGGGAATTTGGTTTGATTGACCATGACTAAGATATTGGGGTGAAATTGATCAATTAAGTGAAAATGAGTTTGAACTATGAGTGAGTGAGGTACCTGGTATAGTTCACTTTTTCTTGCATGGAGGATCCTTGATGATGTTGATGTTGTATTTGTTTTTATATCTCCTTTTATTTTTTATTTTATCATTTGAGATGAAAAATATCCATTTTTACTATCGCTTATAACTTCTTGTAGGTATATAGGGGATCTTATAGCTTCCTATAGGTATGAAGGGGATCTAGGAGCAAGTTGATTTATGGGACATAGTGGATTGAAGTGTTGAAGTATGGTTGGATAATATGTATGATGGTACTTTGAATATCCCATACCCTTGAAACTCAAAAATTTTGAAACTGTGTGCTAGAGGAATGTTTTTTGTAGCTTCTTGTAGCAATCTCTTTATTGACAGTCTCATATACTATATTTTTGTGAGATTTCCTATAGTTTCCTATAGCAATGCAAATAGATTTCTTCCTGTGGCTTCCTATAGCTACATATTTTTACTGCACAATTTTGGATTTTCAAATTTTCAAGGGATCACATTTCATCTTCATTTGATATCCCACTCCTAAAATAAAGGATACATCAAGAAGTATTCATCATTGGGCCAAGCTGTAATTATCCAGACTACCTCTCCCTACATACACATGCCTGTAGTGAGATACTTGCAATTTTTCTTAAGGCAACCCATGAGCATGTCTTGTAGAAACTTATTTGCAAGAAACAATATAAACACTTTATGGGTTTTTTGGGAAATAGATCTTGTTTAATTCAATTACCCCTAAGTGAAATTATGCAACACATATTAGTGAGGGAATAATTTTGCATAACTACAAAGGGAATAGGGAATTTAGTGCCATAAACTTAAGTGGGCCTTAGAACCATATACCATGGATACCTTGGAGATGTAAAGAGTATCACAATTTGTTGCATAGAGTTTTGTTGTAATCTGCAGAACATTTTTTGTAAATTATAAACTTGGTTGTTTTGTCTCTCATATTGTAATCATTCATTGAGAAAACTAAAGTAACTGACATCCTAGTTAAATTGAGGTGTTAATTATATCTCATTTTTTTTTAACTTTGCTATCAAGGATTGTCTATGTAGAGGTCAATTTTTAGAACACCAGCCCACAACATTCCACGCACCCGCAACATTCCAGAGACTAATGAATAAAATGTTTAAATTGTGTACTTGGGCACCTTCTTGGTTGTGCATCTCATATTCTCAATGGAATTCTAATTGGCATGTAAATGTTGTATGATTGGAATGCTTGGAGTTGAAGTTGAAGCTCCAGGTAAACAACAAGAAGAGTTTGTCTAGGGTGAACTTAATAACGTACTTTGGTTACATCTTTGATGAAGACAAATTGCACATTGATTTAGATAAGAACAAGGTCCTATTGAGTGTTTATGCTTGTTGGACACAATGGTATGATATTTTCATTGATGTCAATAGAGTGAAAGTGATGAGGTTAAATCTCAAAAGAGACAACACTATAGAAATCACGTAGAAGCTAGAACAACCCTTTGTGAAGGACCCTGGAATCCTAATCACCCATTAAAAATTAGGGAGTAATCACAACCATTAGATCAGTTTGGGATATATCCTAATCTTCATATAGAACCAAGTGGAAGGATAGGATAAGTGGACCCCATAATACACAAAGTCTTGAAACCTCTGAAGTCATGAAGTAAATGTCGACCGTCAAATCTCATGGAGAAAATTTGGGTCAGTTCTTAGCCATTGGATCAGGCAGTAGATATAAAGCTTCAGTATTTCAAGGCTTCACAATTTTAGCGAATATTTGAGACAAGGATGAATCCACAAAACCCTGAATTCAAAAAATCCCACCAGCCGTTAGATCAAGAAGGGAATTCATATGAATTCTCGACCATCCAATCAATTTTAGTGGAATGGAAGGAATAGTCAGCCCGATGTTAACCACTCTAGTATTACGAGGAGTCCCAAACATCTAAAACTCCATAATCCACAAAGCACCTAAGCCACAAAGTGAAAATCCATGATCCATGAGGGAGACATGAGGCATAAGACAAAGATGAGATGTGGCCCAATGAGTTTGTGACAAGTGTCAAGGTCTAGTTAGCACATTAGGTATACAAAAGTCACGAATCAAGGTGACACATGGAAACCAATCAGTTAGTGCAATGTAAACAATGACATCAGCAAGACACATCACTCTGGGATTACATCCTCTAGGGATGTCCAACTTCTCCTACCAGCAAAAATTCCCAAAGTGTTGAAGGCCGAAGTCGTGAATTGATGTTTGTTCATTGATCTAAGATCTTCTGGAATATTTCTTGACCATCCAATCAAGTACAATGGAAGTATCGAGTAAGCATGAGGTGTTATCTGATAGCAAGCGACCACCGACATTCTATGAATTATTCGGTAGGTAAACCTCCGAAGGAATTGTTCTACTCCATAATTCTAGTAACCCAATGTCATGAATCGTCGAAGTCCCGAAGTGAATGAGAACCGTTCATCTCAACTCCTAATTAATTCGTCATCATTGAGTTTTTTTATCCTCCAGATAAGAAATAATCTTCCATTCAACAAGAGATTAACTCCACACCATCAAATCAAGATCAAAGAGAAAGAGATCAATATATAAGATCTCATCATAGTGCAAATTGCACAAGGATTATACTAGACCGCCGATATGAGAACTTCGGGAGTAATTCTATCCATTGGATTAGCTAGCCTGAGATGTGACCACTCTGGAAGGTAACACTTTGGAAGATATCTCTTTGGAGATAACAAGAGTTTGGTAAAAGAGAAATATTTTCAAATGGGCGAAGCCTGGATGACAAGGTTATATCGTTGGTTATGTGAGTGCTCAAGACAACAAAGGTGAAACACTAGCTCTAAGTATAGTACTTAGAAGGTAAGCCTGTGGTTTTATCCTATGGTCACAAAGAAAATAATGGTTTGAAGGAAGCACATGTCTACAGATATTCAAATCCAAAACAATAAAATAATTGGTGAAGGATTAAAATGTTGAACAATTTCAAGGGATTTGAAGTCTTAAAACTATTAATAATAATAATAACAATAGAAGTTATTAATGTTAATTTAAATTAAGATGTGCAATGGTTCAAACAAAGAGACACAATGCTTCAAATTCACACCAGTTGGAAGACTATATAAACAAGAAATAATGGTGAGAAGAAACTGTCTCTACAGTCCATATCGCAAGATCAAAAGCAGAAGCTGAGTCCAAGAAGGAAAACTAAAGATACTTATGCAGTGATTATGGAAGGGAGGAGAAAGGAATGATTCATATCCTTTACTAAGTAAAGTGTGAAAACAATGGAGTTGGTGATTCCTAGGTTTGTTTCCCTAAAATAAAGGAGTTGGTGCTTCCTAGGGTTGGTGCCCTAAAATAAGGGAGTTGGTGCTTCCTAGGGTTAGTGCCCTAAAAACAAGGGAGTTGGTGCTTCCTAGGGTTGTTGCCCTAAAATAAGGGAGTTGGTGCTTCCTAGGGTTGGTTCCCTAAAACAAATGGAGTTGGTGCTTCCTAGGGTTGGTTCCCTGAAGAAGGGTATTTGTGTCTCTAAGAGTTGGCAGTCTAAAGAGGATTGATATCCTTCACAATCACATATTATTCTTTATAAACTTTTTAATTCTTGATTTATATAATTGATTTTTTAAATACAAGTCCATTGATGATATATTGTGATAATTAAAATAACAAAGTCATTAATAATTGTTT
>CBVK0101271870.1:0-11923 GCA_900067695.1 Picea abies | reverse complement strand
CTTAAGTCAACTTAAAAATATAACTTTTAACTTCTTGATTTTCCCCCGTTCAGTGTGAGACTATGACCTAGTGGGGGTGCCCAGGCCACTGAGTCTCCTCATCACCTCTCTAAGAGGTGGGGGACATTACATTACATGTCCTCTATTTGCAAAGACCTTCAATCGCAATGGAAACAGATTTTGGATGGCATAGATTGCTATGGTGTACAGCTAGCAACAAATGTTGTGTCTAGCTACGGAGATAGTCTATTTAATGCAATTTGTTGTTTGGTAGCAGTTGAGTTCGATGTTCAGTCGTTGCGTCTTTACAAAGTACAATCCTTTTGCAATGGGATTATAGGTGGCATCAAACATGCTTTTAGGTGCTTGCATCAACACCTTTGCCCATATCTCGTGGAAAATATGTCGGTAGTTGGAAGTTGGCAGGAACACCTTCTGAACATGGCACTTCCATATGAAGAAGGGAATATGGAGGGTTTCAGATTCTATTTGCAATGGTTGTCTATGGTATTTAGGGTGAAGATCTAGGTTTGGTCAGCCTTGCCAGCTGGCACTGTCCATTCCTGGGTTACTGATTCAAATTACGATAGAACAATTCACATCCTGTCATTGAAAACAAATACAACACATATCCATTATGAACCTTTGCTTGGAGATATCAGTAGTTCAGGGTTGAGTGTGCATGCCACCCAAACGACATCGAATCTGCATATGCGTGGAATTCTTTTTAGTCAAAATGAGAGTCCTCCCAGTTGCGATATGGGCAGACAGGGCTTGAACAAAAAAAACATGCGTAGAATTCATTTCAGTTGTGATGAGGCCATAGAGGGATTAAACAAAAAATGTAGAGTAAGTTATCACAATTTGAAAAAAATTATTCGTCAAATTCGTCCGACTTCTGATAAGAAAATAAAGGCCTTGAATAAAAAACGTAAAATAGTTTCTAAGAAACTGGGTGAGAGTGAAATTCATCCCAATTGCCACCAGGTCATCCCGCCCTTGGAAAAGAAACGTAGAGTAAGTTACCACAACTTGAAAAAGGTCATGCGCGAGAGAAAAAAATACATTGTTACACTTCCTTTTAGAGACAAACTCACATATGACAATGTAAAGAAATTTGTCTGTGTAGAACAGAACATAAACATGTGCAATTGCATATCCCAGAATGGTCATGCAACTATGGCAGTTCGTGGTGTACATGAAAAATAGGAAACAATTTCTACCCATACTTCCCTGCGAAAAAGAAATGCAAGACATACCTACATGAAACAAGTGAAAGACACTCCTTCCATTGCATGTGCAATTTGTGAACAATTGAATTTTTCAAAAAAAAGTATGTCTTTCATGCCTGATTTGTAAGCAGAATACCTCCGACTGACAGCCCACGATAAACCATTTTCCAATGAGAAAGTTTGTCATCTATGCAAACGATCGCTTCAAAATGGAAAACTGCCACAGTTTGCAACCCCTGACCGAATAAGAAGTAATACACCACTAGCATATGTAAGTGCACTTACGGAACTTGAGGAGAGACTTGT
The DNA here is from genome assembly GCA_900067695.1 of Picea abies. Classification (NCBI taxonomy): domain Eukaryota; kingdom Viridiplantae; phylum Streptophyta; class Pinopsida; order Pinales; family Pinaceae; genus Picea; species Picea abies. The sequence goes on along the minus strand of CBVK0101271870.1, from coordinate 10,385 downwards.
CTCTCTGCAAATTGCATTTGCTCAAATCATACCTTGGGGCTATAAGCGACCCCAGATGGGCTTAACAGGATCAATTATTAATGTGCCTGTTCAACTAGATGTTGTGCAAAAAGAGTTGCCACATTTCATTAACAATACAATTACAATCGTCGTGGCTCTGAAAAGATGCTTGCAATACAAAAATGCGTATCAGATAGGGAAAGTGTGTGTGCATTTTGTTATGAAAGCAGTAAAGGAATTATGTTCCAAGGCCCTGTACAAAGAAGAGAACATTTGTATAAATGCCAACTGGAACAATGTTCTCGCATAAGAACATGGACACTCTGCAGAGACACTTGAAAATCCTAGTGATTCCGATACAAGTGATGAATTGGAGACTGAAACATGTGCTGAAACATTGGTCCATGGATTCACTGATTCACAGTGCATTCGTGACTTGCAAGATAAAATTGTCGAAATCACACCTGGCGAGGGGCAACGTCCACTTGGAATATTCAAGGACAAATTCGCTGAGGAAATGAAGTTTCCAACATTTTTCTACGGAGATCCACGTGGCGCTAGTATTACATAACAATTCAGTTATCATAAAATAGTCCGATGGGAGATACTACATTCAAGTGGTTACTTCTCCTGTCACATAACAAATTTGTTTTTCAAAACAATGCACATAATAATAGGGAAAGTTATGTCTTTCATGTGGGTTCGAATAAGAAAAGACTAGTTACAAGGAAGAAAGTTGTTGGCCAAGGATGTGAAGTACAAGGTAAACCTCGAAAAAATTCTGAAATTTGATATTGAATACATAGATTTCAAGAACATTTGCACCTCTCCTGACTATTTGCAACAAAACAATTTTTTTTTTTTGCAATGATCCGACAATTGGGGCCACCAAAATTTTTCATCACATTTACAAGTGCAGAGCATTGTTGGGATCCATTGGTGGCTGTCGTTTCTGACCTACATAGTAATAGGAAACGTAAAAAAAAAACAATACACTAGAAAATAACAACATTGACTACCTCATAAGAAAAGACCCGGTGACATGTACTCGATACTATAGACATAGAATAAATGCTTTGAGACAATTGATATGCCATGATGAAACGTTTTTTGGAAAAATATCGGACTAATTTTTTGTGACTGGATTCCAAAATAGGGGAAATGAGCATGACCAAGCATTGTTGTGGATAGAGGGTGCAACAGTCTATGGAGTTGATAAGAATTTAGAGATCAAACAATTTGTGGATAAATACATAACATGCAATATAGATCATTTGGAACGAGACCTTGTGAAAGTCTATAGACATTACCATACAAGAAGTTGTAGAAAACGAAAAAGCTCGCACTGCAGATACAACTTTCCTATTCCGCCAATGAGAGCTACAAGAATCATAGAGCCAGTTAGTTTAGAGGACAGTGTTGTTGTTGAGAAATATAAATCCTTGTTTGCATTTCTAGAACAAGGAAGATTTGACGAAATGATGAGCTTTGATTCCTTCTTGACACAGGTAAATCTATCAGAAGATGAGTACATCCAAGCCATACAAATAACGCTCAAGCAACCAACACTTTTCCTTAAATGAAAACTCTCCCATATTTGGAACAAAAGTTTCTCCAAGGACATGCCAGTTATGTGGAAAGAAAATATAGATGCACAATACATGCTGAATGCATATGCTGCAACATACTAATGCACCTCGTATATGATGAAGATTGACAAATCTATGACATCTGCATTCAGAAAAATACAGAAAGAACACGAAAGAAGTCATATTGATGCCATACAAATGATACACACCCTTGGAAATACATTGTTTAATCTTCTACAAATGTCTACTCAGTAAGCAGTTCACATTGCCCTTTCTTTGCCCCTCACTTGTAGTTCAAGAAAATGTGTCTTCATAAACACATCTCTACTTGAAAAATGCACATTTATGTTTAAACCACCAGTTTTGCTGCAACAAGAACTTGACAATTCATAGGATGTCATATGTCGTTCTATTATTGATTATTACACCCAGCGTCCATCTCCGATTAGGCATATCTTCTTAGAAGAATTCGTATCACATTACAAAACAAATGGTACACCCATATCAAAAAGAAAAAAACCCTTTGTTATACGGTTTGTCAAACACAATAAACATTGTGACTATGAAAATTATTGTAGAGAAAAATTGTTGTTGTGCGTTCCATTCCATGAAAACGAAGAGACATTAATACATAACTTCTCTACATGGGAGGCTGCGTATGTTTCCTTTGAGACTATAGTGCATATCAATGAAGCTAGATTTACCTTCAATGTTAATCCAACATGGGGCGATCAAGAAGTTGCACTTAATGACCTAGAAAACCCCGGCTATCATGATGAGACATTCAGAAACCCAAAAACAACCAGAACTCCTTTCGAGTCCTATGACTTACAAGCAGATTTTCCTCATCCTCCAGTGGCTGAAAGTGAAAAACATTTCAACCTTGGTTTTCAAGTTACAAAACATCATTTCCTAATTGAAAATAATGAATACCACAGAATAAGACGTCTATTGAATCGCGAACAACAAACAATTGTAAAGGACATTGACCAAGAACAACCCATACAAGATTCTTTGATATTTGAACAACCTATCTATAACATGGAAATAGTGACCCATGACTTCTGGAGAGACAATATTAAATGCTTTGAGTTGCATACTACAATGCACCAGACATATGAAACATTCATTGCAATTCTGAATAGAATGCGCACAAACAACCAAACATATGATGACTTGACCTATATCAATTTGAGGTGCTTACGGCTTGCACCAACAGATCCAACCTTCTCTTACCTATTCTACAAAAATAAGGATTTTGCAAAGTATAATAGCCACATGTTGTCGCTCATGTCTGGCGATGAGATCATCATCAATTCGATTGACTTGGAAGAAGACAACCATGGAAATGTACCACGTTATGAACATTCAATCACTTTACCTTTGCACCTTGCACTGGAATTAGAAATGCTAGTTGAAATGTATCCCTGTAACTATGATTCACAGGATGGCTTGGTGAATGGTGCAGATCGAATACTGAAAGGCTATACGAAGACAAAAAGTATAAGTCCTTTGGATTAAGTTCCATGAACGACATATAGGAAAGCAACAAGCAAGCAAGTTGTCTTATCTATATAATTCAAACACTGCAAGCGATTTGACTCCTATTTTGCGAATATCAAAGCTAGTATCGACATCAACAAAGAAAGGTCGACTGAATATTCGCAAACAGTTTCTGATTAAAATTGCATGTGCATGTACAATACACATATCACAAGCACTAACACTTGATAATGTTGCATTTCAGCCTGCTGGAATTAGGATACATGGACTTGTATACACAACATTGTCCCATATAAGAAGCATAGACTCCTTGTGTTTACTAAGTCCTCTGACAAAAGATAACTTCAAAGTGAAACAAAAAGTTGATATTGAGATGGAACGACTAAGGACCACCGCAAAATGGCAACTGCATTTTGATTACCAATCCATACAAACAAATTCATATGTATCAATTCTCTTGCTTAACACACGCAACTTAAATGCACACATGGATGATATACTGAATGACTATGATTTAATGCAATCTAGTATTCTATGCTTGTAGGAAACACACATGGCATTATGCATGCAGAACAAACAATTCCCAAATCACAATTCCATATCAAGTAACATTACAGGTGGGGTGATGATACTGGTGAAAAATCATGTACCAATTTTGGACCACATACATATCGAAGAAAAGAATGTTGAACTGGTGCTTGCCAAATTTGTTTCCCATGGAACAGAAGTTGAAATACTAAATCTGTACGTTGATGCCCTTGCAGCATTCTCCAACATAGTAAATTTTATTTCCAATGCATTGGACCATTTCCATCTGAATGGATCCATTGTACTTGTAGGAGACTTCAATATTGACATGCTACAAAATACTAGCAGAACAAAAAAATTGCAAAACTACATGTGCAAATACAGTTTGCAGTTTCTTCTGAACAACACAGCCCGTTTGCAAAACGCACTTATTGACAATGTCTGGTCCAATGTGCCGATTTCTCAATACAATATGTTTGTCATAGACACATACTAGTCCGATCATGATACAATTGGTATTGCACTTGAATTATGACATATACATCAAACTTATTACAAACTCATATTTCTATGTTTCAAAGCATATCTGTATCCCTGATTTCTACACATAGCATTCTGGTGAGCATACAAACGGGATTCTACTCTAATTATAAAATATACATTGTGCAGAAAAAGAAAAAATAAGGTACATCCTCAAAAAAACTATTTGTGACTCTATTCATCTTATTCAATTTTTTTTTTGTATATATGTATATAGTAGTTGCCTTTTTCTTAACATCTGAGCTTATGTTCATATCCCTTTTGTTTTTTACTTTTGTTGATAGAAACAAAAAGGAAAACTAGAAGGTGCAAAGAACTCCTACCCAGATATGTACACGAATCAATGCAAAGGTGCTCTCTTTTTCTGCGTGTGTTCCATAGTAAACAGTTTTCCCTTTACTTTCTCTAAATTTGTCAAACTTGTTTGCACATATGTTTTGTTTTTTTTCTTGCACTCAGAAGCCGCTACGCTGCATGTCTGCCATCCAGCATAACTGCATTGTTGAGACAACCGTCCCGCAAGTCCATTTGTCAATATTTATATCGCCCAACTATAATTGTTATTCGCAGGACACAGAACATTAGAGGCACAGTGTGCAGCTCACAAGTGCGCGATCCAATTAAGTGGCTAAGTATGGAGTAAGGGATCTGTGCATCATAAGAAATTTGTAGGACACCGAACAATAGAGACCCGTTTCTAACCCCGCCAACCCGACAATGTGTGATGCACAATCTGTACATGCTCTATAAATTCCCAGCCACTCGGCAAGTCCGCTTGTCATTTTGTATATCGCGGAATTGTATGTGCTATTTGTAAAACACAAAACAATAGAGGCCTATTTTTTGACCCCTCCCATCCGAGAACCCATAAGGAATGCGATATCGGTACATGATATATAAAATCTCATGTCCATACTTTATAAAGGCACATATTTACTTTTGCCTTGTTTCTACACACACTGATCTGGTAATCACAGATTTGGTGTTGCACATGAATTATGAAATGTGCAGTGGCAATCAGATAGATCCCTTTGCTTTGCTTAGGCAATTTTGAACCTGCCATCCTGAGGACCCAATTTTTATATGGCACAAATCGGCCCAATGTACAACCTGCAAATATGTAATGCTTGTTTGTGGGATCCCACCATCCCTGGAGTAGAATGTTGAGCCAGTCACCTCGCAAATCAGCTTCTCAATTTATTATCATAAGATATTTGAAAGGCACCGAACAATAGAGCATCGTTTTTGACCCCGCCAACTCAAGAACTCGTGATCCAAAAACTATAGATAGTCTATCAAATCTCGGCCAGCCCGCAAGTCCTCTTCTCAATTTGTATATCGCAGAACTTTGTGTGCTAGTTGTAGAACACTGAACAAGAGAGGCCTTCTTTTGAACCCACCTGCTCGAGAACCCATGATCCTGAACCATGCACTTTCAGACTTGGCCATTCCTTCCTTGCTTTCTCTTCCCTGTGGCTGTTACCTTTGCACGTATGCATGATAAAAAATACTGTTTATATGTATGTGTGTGTGTGTGTGTGTGTGTATGTCTTCTTTCTAAATATTTAATGCTAATAGGTCATCGTGCAACTACCATCTAAGTTGTCATTGATGCATGCAAGGCTCGAGAAGTTTTTCCATTAATGTAATTTTTGCGAAGCATTTTCTTCTCCCTTCCCATTTTTAATTTCAAATGCCATGGAATGTCATTCACACGCCGCCATCTTGCTTCCTTCACGAAACCTCCAATCGCTTCCCAGTTTTAATTTCAAATACCATGCAATGTCATTCGCACGCCGCCAGCTTGGTTCATTCACGAAACCTCCTATCCTTAAATGTTGTTCGTCGTAACCCTCACCTTCTCACTTCTAAGTTTGCAATAACTACGCTTTACTTCTAACAAGTCACCATACAACACGCATAGATATTGTCATTAATGAGGAGATTTTCCATTCGCACGCATTGAAGCAATGTTTGCGGGGGGTTATATTGTCCCCTCCATTTATTCATTTCAAACAACGTCCGAAGCCAGCCAACCTTTTGATAAACTACTGCCAGCAACTCCACAACAGTTTTGTAGAGATATAGTGAACATCTTCCTCAAGAGCTTCCCGTGCAGAAGAATGGAAAAATAATTGTAGGGGAGGCGGAGCAACCCAAAATTTACTATCAAAACATGGATCTTGACGATGATCTGGAAAGCATATTTTGCAACCTTGATCAGCCCACACACGCAATTCAGCATGCCTGCTCAATGGACATGGTTGGTACTGAAATTTTTTATGAAGATGAATCCTTCGTATTCTAGAGAAATGTTTTTGAAACCAAATCAAAGAAATTAATCATTGAAAAAAAAGATGTAAAAAATAAGAAAATAAAACATCGTTCAGAACTTGACCTTGCCAACATGCACACATCCAAAATCTCTAAACTTCACAGAGAAATGGGAGATGCTCTTCATGATTTCGTTGGAGTCATTGAAGCCAAAAATGCCAGAGTAAAGAACAAGATTAAGGAATTAGAGGAAGCTTTGTTTCCTATTCCATTGCTTGGAAATTCCTTGGAAATAGCCATGCATGCGACTACATGCACCCCTGCAACAAATCTAAAAGGGTCCTCTAGCTTCCTCTCATCTTGTAGAGGATATGTTGAGAAAAATATCAAAAAAAGAATAGAACTGATTACCAAGGCCTGGGAAACATCACAGAATATGGATTCCCTGGGGAGAAGGGTACATAACTTTCTCCTACTTCTGTAGACGTATTTAAAGAATGAAGAAACTTTCTATGTGCACTCGGTCATCCCTTTCGCCTTTCATGTCAACAACATGCTAGAGACAAGAAGAAGACAACATGATCTCCCATCCAAAAAAGGGATCACTCAATTAGAAGCATGTTGGAAACAGAAAGTGAAGAACTTGTACCTAATCGTGCAATCGTGTGAGCAAGCAATATCAAAGAAAGAAACATTATTCACAAAGCTCACCAAAATAGACTTAGCAGGAAAGACAAACGGCTTCCAGGACCCCAGCTTAATCCTCAACTCGCTGACGTTAACCAAGAAATATTTTGATCAACAAGTTGATAATTTGAAGGCCTTATCTTTAGAAAAGTTTTACAGAATTGTTGAATATGATGAAGAAGAGGTGGACAACTGGCTAGTCGGGTATTCGCTACAGAATGGAGACATTCATGAAGGTCTGTGTAAACTTTAAATTGATCTAAGAGAATTAGAAAATGAATTTTTCAACATTTGAATCCACAATGACATCAATGTTTCCCCCTTGAGAAGCTATATTGAAGTTAACTTGAAGTGGATCAGCCATGGAATCCAATATGAAAATGCATAAATCCTCTGTGTATCAATCTAGTTATTGAAGCAGGCTGCCCACAAAAACCAGCAGGGAAAGGCATGACCAGCCAAAAACAAAAATTACTTACACGTACCATCCTTGTAAGTGTATAGTGATAGTCCTTTCTTTATCAACCCATTTGTTCCTTTTCTGAGTAGAAATCTATAGGCAAAAACTGATCTTTGCATTTCTACTTTTCAGGTATTACATTCTATCATGTCCAACTTCTTTCCACACTCCTATTTCTTGTACATATTTATGTGATGGTCTGCAGGAGCCCCAATCCCAGTCTATATGACAAATACATTTACATTTCCATGGATATGTAACAAACTATTATTTTTTTTATATATTCCAAATAAAACTATTCTTTTGTCTCCTTATATATTTATGTCTTCCTGGATTTTTTATCTGCAGCTATGCTGAATGTGAATTCATTCTGTTTATTTTATCTCTATTCTCTTTTTTTCCTTTTCAAAATAAAGTATGACATAAATCACTCACTCAAATTAGACATATCATATTTCACACATATATATGTTTCTTTAAATTTCTAGGAATATGTAACACGTTTCATTTTTTTTCCAATTTTCAGCCCGCCAGCTTGACAACCTGCGCTCCAAAAACTACCTAAGTATGTAATCTGGGCTCTGTCACACTATATAGAATGAGGGATCCACACATGATCTATAAAAGTACATATTTCATATGTATAAAAGTAAATATCTACCTTAAAAAATTACGTTTTTGCTGTGTACAATTTATGCTCTCCAGGAACCTATAGTTTGATACATTCCAATTTCTTGTATCCACGAGCCCCTGTTTTAAAGAAAAATAATTCAGGAATTCTATTTATTTGGTCCTCCTATCCACCACCCTGTGTAACAGACATTGGTAGTATACTTTTTGTACATTTTCCCACCACCATGTGTAAAACCTATGTAAAGAAAAGTAATTCCCAAATATTAAATTTTTGGGACACGAGCCCCTTGAAATTCAAATAGTCCACAGGTCCTATTAACAATTTGTACATCAAGGAACTCTCGGTGCTATTTTAAGGTCATGGAACAACAAAAACCCGCTTTTCAGGTCCCCAGCCCAAGAACCCATGATCCAAAAACTGGCTAAGTATGGAATGAGGGTTCTGTCTATGCTCTAATTCGAGAAGGTTAGTTTTCCTCTTGCTTTTATGTGTTCCTAGATTTTTCTTTTTCAGAATGGACTATGACATAAATCACTTACTCAAATTTCAGATATCATATTTCACACATATATATATATATGTGTGTGTGTGTGTGTGTGTGTGTGTGTGTTTCTTTAAATATATGTGTGTGTGTGTGTGTGTGTGTGTGTGTGTTTCTTTAAATTTTCAGCAATATGTAACACGTTTTATTATTTTTTTATATAAATGTCGTAAAATTATGTTCACTACTTTATTTCTACTGAAACGTAAAGAGACTAACATTTCTTTCATCTTTGCAACATGTCCTGCAAAATTTTTGTCACAAAGGCCCATTAAATTAAAATAGTCCACAAGCCTGCTTCTCAATTTGTACACCGCGTATCTGTGTCTTCTCTTTGTAAGACATGGAATGAGGGCTTCGTTGTTGTTCTATAAAATCTCATCCCCACACTTTATGAAAGTACATATTTTGTATCTATAAAAGTAAATGTCTACTTTAAAAAATTACGTATTTGCTATGTATAGTTTATGGTCTGCAAAAACCTATAATTTCATAAATTTCAATTTGTTGTGTCGAGGAGCCCCTGTTTTAAAGAAAATTAATTTGGTAATGTTATTTATTTTGTTCTTCTTCCCACCGCCCTATGTAATGGACACTGGTACTATACTTTTTGCCCTCTTTTCCACCAGCGTATGTAAAACCTATGTAAAGAAAACTAATTCGCAAATGTTGAATTTTTGGGACACGAGCTCCTTAAAATTCAAATACTCTGCAAGTCCGATTCTCAATTTGTATATCGCAGAACTGTTGGTGGTATTTGTAGGACACAGAAGAAAAAAATGCGTTTTTCAGATCCCCAACCCGAGAACCCGCGATCCAAAAAATGCCTAAGTCGAGAAGCCACTTTTTTAAAGAAAACTAATTTGTGAATCATATTTGTTTTATACTTTTCTCCACCAGCCTATGTAACAGACGTCGATACTATTTATTTATTTTTTACTCCAGCAACATATGTAAAAAGGAAAACTAATTCGGGAATGCTAAACTTGTTCGACACGAGTGCCTTCAATTTCAAATAGTCCACAAGTCCTTTTGTCAATTTGTATATCGTGGAACTCTGTGGACTATTTGTAGGCCACAGAACAATAGAATCTCAATTTACAACCCGCTAGACCGAGAACCTACCATTCAAAAATTCTAGTCCTCAAAATAGCATGTCAATTTGTATATCGCAGAACTCTCGGTGGTATTTGTAGGCCACAGAACAACATAAGCCCAATTTTTAGCCAGCAATCCCGACAATCCAGAATGAAGCTTCCCTGCATGCTCTATATATCTACCTCATCAAATTACATATTTGGTTTTTGCAGGCCACAGAACAACAGAAGGCCAATTTTCATCCCTTTAGCCCGAGAACCCGCGATCCAAAATTTCAAATAGTGTGCAAGACTGCTTGTCAATTTGTATATAGTGGAAATCTTAGTGCTATTTGTAGGCCAGAGAACAACATAAAACCAATTTTCATCCTGATGGCCCGAGAACCCGCGATCCAAAAATTCAAATAGTTTGCAAAACTGCTTCTCAATTTGTATTTCGCATAACTCTCAGTGCTATTTGTAGGCGACGGAACAACAGTAGCCCATTTTTCAGCCCACCACCCCAACAACCTGGAATGAAGCTCCCGTGCCT
>CBVK0101271866.1:0-11856 GCA_900067695.1 Picea abies | reverse complement strand
ACTCTAGAGCCAAAAGACCCCCTTTGATAAAAACGATGATTCCAAGAGCTACAATGGATGAAATGAACTTCCGCTTGGACCAAGTAAGTACAAACTCCCCTATCTAGTTATTCAATTCTTCAATTTTTCTTTTGATTTTGTTTTTTGGGTGGGCGTTGACCTTTAAAAGGTCGGCCCTAGGTCCACGCGGGTTGTCTCTGGACAAGCCGCATGTACACTCGAGCAGAGTAAATCTATCCCACGTGTACACGTGACTGTCACTTAGACAACGCGTGTGGCCCCCCTTTTAAAGAAAAAAGAACCAAACAACCCTTACTAAACCTCCAGAACTTTGTTGTGTTGGCAGGATGTATGTCCAATGGAGGGAAAGGGAGCATGAAGCAATTAGTGAGTTGGTTGCGGGAGATCCAAACATCGTGGTTGCATTGATGCAATGTGGTTTTCTTAAGTTCTTCCTGTGTCCATTTATGTGATCACAACCGAGGCTACTGAATGCCTTGGTTGACTATTGGCACCCTAATGCAGAGGCCTTTATGCTAGAGGGGCAATCACTGGTGCCCACCACCGAGGATATCTATTTTTTTACTGGCCTCTCAAGGAGAGGGGAACCAGTCGATTTTAGGACGTTTCCAGTGGGGCTGCTTAACATATCAAAACTGATAGCCCTGCACTGTGAGGCTGGGACAAACCATTTGAGCTCCTAGGTACCCATAAGTAAGATCACTGACCTATCATTGCAAGTGATATTATTACTTATTGGGCAGATTATCGGTTCTGTAGCCTTGCATCAGGTGTCTCGTGCACAGATGAACTATTCTATCCAGTGCTTGAATGCACAGATTTTTGACTGGAGTACCACACTACTTGAGTGTATGAAGAGGCAATTGACAGATTGCTGGCAGCGGACACAAGTTTTTCGATATGAGAATAATTGAGTTCCGTTCCTACGAGGCCTCAGCTCAGGTAATAGATCACGTATTCTAAGAACAAATCATCTTCCTGAACTAAAACCATGCCAATGGTTGACTCTGCAGTAGCCAGATATAATAAGAAATATTTTTTATAGTTAGGTGGCCGTGGCAGAGGTGCAGTTGTGAGGGCATGTTTTAATGCATCGAAAGAGCGTTAAGTGGCATCGTCCCAGTAAAAGGGAACGTCTTTCTTTAGTAAACGCATAAAGCCTTTGGTGATTTTGGCATAGTTGGTGATGAAGCATCATAAAAAGTTCGCCTTGCCTTGTAGACTCTGAAGTTGGAGAATTGTGTGTGTGGGGGGGGGAAATGGATTATTGCCTCCACCTTGAGAGGATCGACCATGATCCCTATTGTTGATACAATGAAACCTAACAAAAATCCTGACGTTACACAGAAGCTGCACTTGTTTGGATTCAAGCGAATCTGAAAGTAGCGACAACATTCGAAGATAAGTCTAAGGTGTGTGGGATGATCCATTCTCTTGCGAGATCATGATGCTAAATCATCTAGATAGGCCTCGACTATATGCTTGAGATCATGAAAAGCAAAAGACATGGCCCACTGAAATGTGGCTCCAACATTTTTAAGACCAAAAGGCATCTTACAATATGCAAATGTACCCCATGGACAAATGAATGCCATTTTGTGTTGGTCTTCGGGTTTGATTTGGATTTGATTATATCCCAAAAAACCATCCATGAAAGAAAAGGCTTCGCAACCAGCACATTCATCAATGATCTGGTCGATGAATGGTGTTGGATAATTATATTTGGGACATGCCTTGTTCAAATCACGAAAATCAGTACATACACGAATCGTGCCTTGTTTTTTATTGACTGGCACAGGATTTGACACCCATTGAGTCAAATGGATAGGATAGATAAAACCTGCCTTTAACAATTTATCAACCTCAATCTTGATGGCTACTGCTTTCTTGGGATTAACTGGATGAAGTTTCTGTCGAACAGGCTTAACATCAGGATACGTTGTGATTTCATGTTCAACTATTTTTGGATCGATACCTATCATTTCTTCATAAGACCAGGCAAAAACGTCGCAGAATTCTTTGAAAAGATCCGTGTATATTTGAATCTCTTCGTGGGAGAAATCCACTTCGATGAAGATGTTCTCCACGATGCCAGCGTTTCGGGAGATGTTGATTGGTATAGTTTCAACGATATTTTCCATATTTACCTCAACATAAATTTCATGTGTAGCTAAGAGATTAATAGGACACGACTGATCTCCCGTCATGGTCACGGTGAATTCTCCTGCTTCGATTCGGCTTAACTCTAGGAGAAAATATGATCTGTGATGAAGATCTTCCCAAGATTTGTCTGGACTAGTCATTGCTTCAATTACGGCTTCATCAGAAGGCAAGGCTAAGTCTAACGAATTAATGTTAGCGAGAGAAACCTGAGCCCAAATAGGCTCTAAAAGAGGATCTAACTCTTGTGCAAGAGTTGGATCAGGGTTAGCTGAAGCTTTCTAGACCAAAGAGTATGCTACTTTAGTGATAGACAAGGGCATGGAAATTCCTGGGTGCCCTGTCTCATCCATCGTGGCCGATGGGGAAGGAAGTATCCATGGATCCTCAAAGTAAGTTGTGCAGAATGACGAAACTTGAAAAATATCAACCTTATAGTGATTGGATATAAATTTAATATCTCCATGAGGAGGTGGTTAATCGAAGGTACCCATCAAGGATGGGCACAAACCAACTCCGACGTTGACGATACCTGTTTGAGGATTATCAATCATCGAGACTGTGGATTTCCCCAAAGATGGGTCAGGTCTAGAGAAAGACAATTGATCGATGGCCACTATATGAGCCTCGTGTGGAAACAACAAGACCCGGAAAACTGTAGCAACCACATCTTGCATAGCATAAGTCCAACTCTGTCCTAACAAGAGGTTATAGTCGAGGGGAGAATCGACTACCTCTACTTCAACACACACGGTTTTTCCTCCTAACTGTACGGGGAAAGAAGGAACTATGCCATGTGGTCAGAATGAATGACCATCGAAAGCAGTGAGGAGAGTAGGTGATGGAGACAAAACGGGCTGGCCAATGGCCTTCCAACATGCCAACAACATAATGCATGTCGAGGTACCCTCGTCGACCATCATGCAGAAGATATTTTGTGTAAAAGTTTTCGTGGGGTAAGCCACTACTATCTGAAACACTACGTGGTAAGGTAGATGAGGTTTTAAGTCGGTTGTATCTAACATGATGGTACCTGGATTACAAGTCTCAGTAGAGCCCAATGCAGTTAACAAGGCTTTCCTTTGAGCAGGGCAGCTTTGGAGACTCAAGAGAGGGGTGAATATCTCTATGAAATGTAGCTTGTGATGTTTATTGCCAAAGAATGAGTCCTTAGCAATCTCAGCAGCATAACAATACAAATAATTCCTTGAGAAAATGGTGGTTATTCATGGCTTTTTATAGCCAAGCATTGGGTTATTATGTGACCGCTTTGGAATGCGAAAAGGGGCTATTTAGGGCTCAATTAGGTTTTTGACCAGCCCACCATGAGGATCGAGCTCGGATTTGGTGTCAAATCGACTTGGGAGCTGATCCATTAGTGGTTGGGAGGCTGACCCATTTCAATAAATGCGCCGTTTAGCAGGCGCGCGGGTTTTTCGCCCAATAGTCATGCATCGTGCGCTGATGCGTGCATTATACATTGTTGTTACGTGCATATGCACACGCACCCTGATTTTTTGAAGCGCCCTTCATTTTTTTGGTCATTTTGTATAGTTTTTGACCCTTTTGCAATGCTGTGGAATTAATCCTATGCCATGAATGACTCCAGTCCTGTTTTGATGATGCAGAGTTCTTGTCGCCATGTGCGGATGAAATTTCAGTGATAACAATGGGAGTTCAACTTCTTTTCCCTTCTCGGAAGTGCTTGGTTGACTATAGGCATGTGCTCTAGTTGATAGAAAAGCATCACCTTTCACCATATATACATTCGTGGGGTTGTTCGAAGATAGAGGGGGTCCTTGACTACCCCCTTCCATGCTTGCAGAGGCTTGAGTTATATTTTTCCCATGTTGAGAAGGATAAGTCAACACTGCCTGCTGTTGTTGTGTGACAAACTTTTGGGCCTCTGCAAGCCGAGGACAAAGATGGGTTGAGTGGTCTTCTGCACACAAGTTGCACAGATACCTCACCTTCCCTTTTTCCGTGGTGTCCCCGCCAGCATTATCAGTGGGTTTTTTATCCCCCTTACCCTTCTTTCATTGTTTTTTCTTCCCTTCAGGCTGTTGGGTGGCCTTTGGGTTAGTTGACTGTACAGTGTGTACTTCTGACGTTTTGGTAGGGGGAGAAACCAAAGTAGTAGTTTGGCTGGCCGTTGTGTGTTGTATGGATAACTGCTACAATTTCTTTGCCAATTGCTCAGTGGGATTTGTTTGTGTGGAACCGACAATACCATTGGCATGTGGTCCATATCTCTATCTAGTTTTATCCAGTATTGAACGTGGTGCATCTGGAAAGATGTTGTATAATAAACTGGACCGAGAATAGATGAGCTCAAACTGTTGAGCCCTCATGATGGCATCTTCTTCGAAGAAAACTCCTGACGTCACAACATCTTTAGATAATTGCGGGACCAAAGACTTAAGGAACCACTCAAGAAGGAATGCTGGTGGGACTGGTACCTTGATTAAACTCTTCCGGCATCTCCATTCTTGGATGTGATCAGAGATATGGTCGGCTGTTGTCTGTTCAAAATTAGTGAGCAACTCTGTGCCAGTGTCGTATCTCACAGGTAACTGGAAATGGTTAAGTAAAGCCATCGCCAGTTCACCAAAAGAAGAGTATCTTGAGCGATCGAGCTCAATGTACAATTTCGCAACACTCCCTATGAGAGTACGTTGAAACAATCTCAACTGTACGGAGTCATCTTTCAATGAATTAGATGAGCACCAAAGATGGAAGGTAGTTACATGATCACCTGGATCTTCGTTAGGCTTGGCTTTGAACTTTGGAATGTCTGAAGGAAACTTCATTGGCATAGGAGGCCGACGCAGATCGTGACAAATAGGGTCATTCAACAACCTTGTCAATTCTGGCAAGTGTAAATTCGCCATGAACGGTAGTTTAGGTTACTGATGATAACCTGGGAAAAAGGGTCCTGGAGTTTGACTGGCACCAGGTTGTCAGGAAAAGTTTGGTTGCTGGCCTGGATTCTGGTAGAAACCATGGCCCTGGCTAGCGTAAGGATTTTTCATATGTGGAGACATCATTGGTTGATTTCCAAAAGAAGACATAGATGGTTGGGCATGCATTGTATTCGAAGGACTTTGGGAAGGATTAACCCATGTTGGTCCCATGGGGATGGGCATAGTAGTTTGTCTGGGGTTCCATTGATTGTGGAAAGAATTACCCCAGATTGGCATTCTGGAGGAGGGAATGGATCCTTGCCCTGAATTCCAAGGTCCTGCTAGGTTTTCCCCCTGTGCACGAATAGTACCCTGCACAAGAATAGATTGTTCAAAAATGGGGTTTCCCCCAGTCAGGAAAGCGGCTGACGAGAAGGTGTTGTTACCAAACTAAGAAAATGGTGTCGAACCTATCGGCATACTATCCAAATGTGGTCCTTGACTCCCCGCTCCAAATAAACTATTGTGTGTAGGTTGCCTGACGGATTGCTGATGCGAGCCACCGATTGAAGGGGATGAAGGAGGTATATGACCTCCTCTGTAAGGAAAATCATTAAAAGAGATAGGATTTCCCCCCATGTGACCTTGCAGAGGAGTGCTAGAGCTCCCTGCCCCCAGACACAAAGTCTGTAAAGTGGAGTAGGAAAGTACAGGACTTGTACCCGAACTAGGCATCCTGTATGAGAATGGAGGTCTTATCGCACTTGGTGTGAAAGGGGTTGTGGCCACCACCAAAGAAAGGATTAGACCACTGTGAAATGTAGTTGTGGTCGAGACCATGGTGGCTTGGACTGACAACGGTGGGTTAGGAGATGAAATCTTTCCAATGTAACCGGCGGCAGGCCAAGAAGCCTTTGTGAACGGCATAGCTCGGTATCCTCCACTGTGTGAGAAGATCCAAGACACTCTAAGGTAGTCTAAATGTTCAAACGTAACACTCGCTAAAAAACTTCCCTAGGAGATAAGGAAAACAAACACTAAATTAATTAGAAGAATAGTTACAACAACCAACACTAGAGCAACTTACCGGTGCAAGTGCAACTCGAACATGGAAGCACCCTACGGGTAAAATATACAAAGCATGGCCTGATGTCTGTCCTAGGTACCATGATATACCCTTGTAGTCACCTATGTATGTACCTAAAAAGATTGGCAACTAGGTTGCCAGCACGCGAACGGTCACCAGGCGAGTACAGTCGAAAGTCGGGTAGACCACAATGAGCAAGGTATCGAGCCCGAAACCTATCAAGGGTATTGAGAGAAAATGTTCCGAAAGACAACTGAGGACCTTGAACGGATTCGAGACCCATGAAGCCCCGTGGCAAATGAAAATGATGGAATCCCAAAACAAGCCCTCTATATGTGTTCTCCACTACGATTGGTCTAGCTTTGGAGGGGTTATCTCCGCTACCTTTCTGCATGCAACCTCGTGTTTATCCCTTGTGTTAGAGGGGAGTCCCAGATAACTTTCATGAAACTGAACTTAGACACTCCCTATCTCAGATTCCAATGTTTGATTTAAAATGGCCTTGAAGAGTTTCCTCTCCAACCTAATCCAAGGCCCTAGTCCTGAACTAGTTTGTGAACCCTACAAACATAAAAGTCTAGTAGATTTTAAATTTAGCATTAATTTTATGGATTTGTCTTACGTCAAGGGGTATGAGGGTGAAACTAATGATGTGTCAAAATATGAAATAAAAAAATGAATGAAAAAAGCTGGAAACAAAACTTTTTACTAAATGAAAAATTTCAACAACTTTTCTAAAGAAATATTTTTTAACTTTTTTAAGATTTTGGATAGCAAACTCAAAGGAATTTCACTCGACTATGAGCTACTTATGATCTAAGTAAACTGCAAAAACTTATGAAATAAATGACTTTTCCCTGGCTTAATAATGCAGAAACGCACTCTTCAACCAAACAAGAAAATGAAAAGAGAGTTTATTTATTTATTTTAAATGCTAGTAAAGCAAGAAAGGAAAAATACCGACAAGCAAAAACCAAGAAAAACAATTCTAGCCTAATCGCAGATCGCAAAGAATTAGATCAACAAAAAAAAATCACACACTAGCAATTTTTAAAAGAAAATGACTCTCACACTTGTCTAAAAACCATGAAAATTGTTTTATTTTTCTTACAACTTTTTAAATGAGAAAAAGAAAGCTAAGGGTAAGATTAATCCTAAGCTACTGACTACTCACATAGAGATTCAAACACCTGAGAAGAATAATGCTTATCAAGGGAAAGGATGACTGCCTTACCCCTAACAAAAAGTATCCTGACAAGCACGTGATTGTTACTCAAACAACATGCGTGCGAACGCACGCTGGATAGAGACAGAGGGCGTGTACACATGGTCTGGCCTTGTATAGGCCATGTGTATACTTAAATTTTGAGAAAAAAAATGAAACAGACAGACCAAACCAAGAAGAGACCACCGATATTGATAACTAGGATCCCTTGAAGTCTTGGACACTCTTTCTAACAGAAAACAAATAATGCAAGGAAAAAATGATAATGAAAAAACAATCTGAGATAGGACTACTAGAAAACAAGACTTCAGACATAATTCTAGAAAACCCCCTGAGAATTGTGATTCTGACAGGGAAGAGGATGACTGCCTCTGAGGTTCTTTGAAATCTACATGCTACTGCTACTTCTACATCTAGCACACGCAGGCTATAAGAGGATAGGGCGCGGGTACATGTGTGCAGACCTTGTGCAGGCCGCATGTACCTATGTGGGTCTCAAAAAACATAGTTAAGAAAAAGACAGGGAAATATGGTATGGGGAACCAGACTCCCTGCTAGCTTAGACTTTACAAAAACTAAAAAGAAAAGACAGGCAAGAAAAACTAGTCCTTAAAACTACCCAAAAACTAAATAAAATTCCAGGAACCCTAGAGAGTCTCCCCAGTATGGTTGCCAATTCTGTTGTTGGGAAAATCTCCCTATGGACTAGAAAATAGAGTTCAGGCTTTGCATGCAGATATGACCGAAGATAAATTATTTTCTACCTTCATCCCTAGATTTAAATCCCCTTTTCTTAGTAAATGCATGGAAAGATCAAACTACCTCGTTCCTGGCATTTGATGTCGATCCTCCATTGTGCTTGATTCCTTGTTCGCAATACTCCTTCCAAAGCTGACCTACATCCAAGACAAGCAACAACTATGCATGCATACTACTTATATACTCACGGGTTAGAGATCTAAACATAAACTTATCAAACCATAAAAAGTTCATGAATTGGGATGGGAAAATCACTTTCTTTATTACTTTGAATGAGTCAACTTACAAAAGTTGAGACCGACCACCGCTCCTTGAACCTGATCCTTGGCTCCTGATCTTCTTCTATCCTCCAACTTCTTTGCTTTAAATCTCCTTTGGCATAAGGAAAGGCTAAAGGGTTGGGAAAATGGGAATACGTAAATGGGCAGAGTTTCTTTGCTATATTTTTCCCCTTTCCAAATGGGACACCTACCCCTTCTTTTATAGGCTAGAAGAAGCTAGGTATTTGGACAAACCCTCGTCCATGCATGGCCGGGAGTTTCAGTTAACTCACCCATATCTTTTTGTTCCATCGGCAACTTTCCTTTTTTCATGATTTTGTCGGTCCACGCCGGCTGTTTTGGGTTAGCCAACATGTACACGTGTGCAGTAATGGACTAGGGCATGTGGGCCTTTATATAAGAGGATTTTCAAAGAGTTGTTCAACAGTGCTTTGGCAAAGAAGGGATATGAGTTGGCCTGATGCCAGATAAACATGTGTGGTGCAATTTAGGGTTATGACAACTATGTACAAAGAGTATCTACCTACCCTATCCTACTTGGAGGAAAGGGATACTTTTCAAGTGTAAGTACATTTCTAATGGAGCAAGTCAAGCATCCAACTGATATTTGGAATGAACTCCAAAATTGTGGAACATATCAAGGTTGCTATCAAAAAGTCAAGAGCATGTCCAAAGTGTACTAAAGTAAAAATGAGCTAGATGTGTCCAAAATATGAGTGCATTTCTTGGATAACAAGGCTTTGGAACCATGATTCAATAAAATAAAATCTCGGTGGTTGCTCATGATTGCTTCTATGAGAGGTTTCCCATTTGAAAATATTTTCATCTTTCTCCTTATCACTGACCATATCCAAGTTTTTTGATTCATCAACAATGTCTTGAAAGCATTCTTCCTTCATGAAATGACCATGTTTCTATGATGAGGTTGAAAAGATAAATTGTTGTTGAACATTTGTGGAGAGATGTAAGGTTGTCTTTTGTTGTTCACCAACAACTTCATTCTCTTTAGAAATAAAACACATCACCCATGTACCCTCTTGTTGCAAATGACCTTCTTTTGATGCTTGGAATATGTCTTCTTTTGATGTAAAATGATGATTCTCACCATTATCTTTGTTCATCCAATGTAGACTTTCCTCTTGTGTCTTTGTATAAACTGGTTGTACTGTTGGATTACTGAGAGGGGAGGTGAATCAATAATAACGTACTTATAATCCTTTTTCTACAAATAATCCAAGTGTTTATCAATGTAGAATTATTATAACAATCACACACATACACAATACACCATTGTTTTATGTGGAAACCCAAATCGAGAGAAAACCACATAATGCTTTATCGTATATGTCTTAAAGAATTACAGTCATTGGAAGCCCCAACTTCCTTTGTTTTCCAGCTCCAACTAGAAGGAGGCTCCAACCCCCTAATTTCTTAGGCTACAACCTAAGGGAAGCTCTAACTCCCCAATTCTCTGGCTATAACCAGAAGGAGGCTACAACCCCCTATGTTCTCTGGCTACAACCGGAAGGTGGCTACAACCACCTATTCTTGCCCCATCCAACCACCCTGAAGTAGAAATAGAATGATGGAACCACTGTCACACTATCACTGTAAGATATATTGCTATAAACATGTACCAATAGCCTGAACCATGCATCAACCTGTACCTCAACCTGTAATCAACCTGTACCATAAACAAGTGCATCAACCATGCACTAAATTGTACCAAACAATCTGTAATCAACTTGTACCATAAACAAGTGCAACCAACCATGTACCAAGAATGTACCAATCATGTGTCAATTACTCATCAACTATGACTCATCAATATGTACCAAAATCATCAACTATGCACCTCATGTATGTGCCAACTCATCAACTACTTGTCTCAACCATGTACCCAACTTGTACTTCAACCAAAACCCCTCATCAATTTCATCATCCAAATATGATTTGTAGTAATATACCTGGTGTATATGATCATATACCTGCAAACCTTCCTTAACTTTAACAGCAAGAGACTAGCATTTTCATCAAACGTTTCTTTAGTCTCACGAGACTAGTTTTTGATTAGTCAACAACCCTAACTTGAAATAATAATAAATTTGTACCTATAATGAATAAATATCTAAAACTGATACAAAATGTTCTTCAATGTTTTTAATGCAAATCCTCTAGGTTTCACTACTTGGAACCTCTCAGAAAAGGAGTTATGACAAAAATGACACACCTTGCTGAATTTTGGCTTATTCTAGAGAGCGGCATTATAGAGTGTGCCCCACATGAAATATTTTTTTAATTGATCCAAAAATGTTACACATCATACTAAAGAGTGTAATATAACTAAATTTTTTTGTCTTACTGAATTTGGATCTGTTATGAAGAAGTTATGACATTTTTACCTGAAACACCTATTTTTGACTACTTTCAGGACTAGCCACAAACCCTATTTTCCATGGAGTGTAACTCCAAAAATACAAAAACCCACAAGATGAATTTTTTACCACAGATACTTGGATATTTTTCCTCAGACACATATAGGTATTCAATATGCTCAAGTGTGTCTTAAATGAGAGAGCCTTGCCTCTTATTTATGCTCTCCAAGTAGCTTCCTTAAAAACATCTTCTAGGTCACTTTGCCCATTTTCCTTATTTTAGGGTTAACCCACTTCTAATTTATCCATTAAATTTATTATTGAAATAATTTATTTTGTATTCACTTTGAATTATAGTACACTCATCACTTCACTTTATTATTTACCTTTTAAAATCCCTTAAACCACTTTGACTACTTTGACCTTTTGGGGCTTCTAGATGACATGTGAGGGTCCTCCAACTTCGTAAGTCCATAACTCTTAAACCGTGAGGAGTTATGTGACGTTACACATACCACTGGAAATGGAATGACATTTAATATCCATATAGAATATTATTGTCTAAAAATATATCATAACTCATACCACTACCCATCAAACAAACTTGGGTCCATTACCCAAACCTAGGGTCTCCAACTTCTCATGGCCATAACTCTTTAACCATGAGGAGTTATGTGATGTTCTACATACCACCGAAAATGGCATGAAAAGAATTATACATCTAGGATAGTTTCCCTGACAAATTCAATGTCCTTTATCTCATTATTCTGCAACTAAGCATGGTTTCTCTTACTCCGCAAAGCGTCTTCCCGTGAGGGTTTTCACCATAAGGGGACCACTTTGGAGTTCATCCATTTGTGCACCTTATCAATCATGATACGAAAATAATAAGAGCAAGGGTCCTCCAACCATTCTTCTAGTATAACTCAATCTACAAAGCATCTTCCCGTGAGGGCTTTCACGATAAGGGGACCACTTTGGAGTTCATCCATTTGTGCACCTTATCAATCATGATAAGACAATAATGAGTCATCTATACATTTTT
>CBVK0101271859.1:0-17636 GCA_900067695.1 Picea abies | reverse complement strand
TTCAATATCATAGCATCATCATTTAATATATATATATATATATATATCAAAAGACTACTCTTAGTCTACACTCATGCCATATACATGTTCAAGCATGCCAACATGCACCAATGCACATCAATATGCATTGAGCATTAATCTTATCATGCCTATTTCATGTACATACATTCTATCTTTATTATATTCATCATGCATCAATTCTATCATGCACTCCAATGAATATCTATTTCAGATTTAATTTAATTATTTGGTTTTTGATGTAGATGGTTGTCCTTGAATTCTTGTGGAGCCTCACTGCCCATGTGCACTGCTATTCTGCTCAATTGTGCACCATTGGCCTCTATTCTAAGCCTACTAGTGTTGCCATCTCACAATTGCTTCCTTTATGCAGGGAAAACCTGTCCCAACATCTTTTGACTATAATTCTCAATATCCATAGGGCTGTAACATGCACTATTCCAACTGAATATTAACGCTGCAACCTAATTAGCCACTCCCCATTTCCTTGACCAAACCAGTTTTGAAACATTATTATCATTGTTTGGCATTTCAACATTCCAAAATATTTCTTTCATGTCTTCTTTCTTATACTCTTTTCCACCCATGGTTTTGCTCAATATTAAATACCTCTCTTCACTTCACTGAGTGATTCACTATGAAACACTTCTTGGCCATTAAAGACCACCCTGCTCCAAATGGAAATGCTACACTTCTTCACTTGCACTTGTACCCTGCTTTTGCTATGCGCTCTGATAATTGTTACACATTATTTTTGTCATCTTAGTGATCCATTGACAACATGTGTTCATGTTCCCAGAAAGAGCCTTTCTTCATGAGGAAAGTGACTGACTTTCTCTTCTCAAAAACCCTGTTAAGGAAGGTCGTCGCAGGTTGCATCATAAGCAGGGTGCGACAATGCCTGGTCGTCGCACTCTGCCCTAAAACCGTTTTGTGACGTCTCCACAAGCTGCTCTACAGCTAGGGTGCGACGATGTCAAAACGCTAAGAAAAAGTCGAGCTTCACGAAAGTTCTAGAAGGGGATCTTCTAGAAGATGAGGTGACATTTGTATGGTTGGGGTCCTACTCGCTTCTCTGATTTGGTGGTGTTATCCATCAAAGTTTCACTAAGATGGACTTCCAGCGAGCCGCCAAAGTTTGAACATTATTGTTCAAAATTCATTGTTCAGAAGTTCAACCGGTCATAAAGACCAACCTTGTAAAAGGTCTTAGCCACCTTAAGTCTTAAGCGATAATTATACTCTAGAGTGTTTTTTCACTTACTAATTATATTTTGTCATTTTCAGGCGATTTATAATTTATGAGTTTTTTCACTCAATCCCTCCAGAGCCATGCCCATGGTTAGGCTTGAGCATGGATCTAAGCCTAGTGTCTAATGTATATTACCATGCTAAACATTCTCCTAGAGTCTTATGAAAATGTACTAAGTCCCCCTTAGGATTTTTTAGTTTTTCAGTTAACTAAAAAATTGTTAGAATTCGGCAATTTTTAATTAAAAAATAAAGATGTATTAAAAAAGTGGTACTAAGGGACTTAATATGCCATAGGGATGTTCATTTTTGGACCTAGAGCACCCATATTACTTAAGCACCCACTTAGTTAAGCAAAAATAGTGATTTTAATCACTTAAAAGTCATTTTTGCTCACAAAACCCAAAAAAGTCAAAAAAAAATCATAAAAAATCAACAAGGGCACAAATTAAGAAAACATGTGGGGACATGTTTGAGACGAAATAAAGCCTCAAAAGGCTATGTGGCAGCAAGAAGACAACTCTCATTGGTCAAAGCAATAAAGTGGGCATGTAGTTAATTAAATCTTGGCATGTGCTCTAAAGGAGGTGTGCCCCTCTTAGAGAGGTGGCGCATTCTAAAGAGGGTAGCCTACCTCTTGAGAGGTGGCGCCCCTCTACTCCTCCATTTGGTGGACATTTGGCATGGATTGGGATGTGGGAGAGGTGGCAGCCCATACCTCACCACTTGGCTCCCCTCTCCTCACACTTGGTGCGCCCTCCTTGAACACTTGGTACGCCCTCCTCCTCTTGGCATTTGCCTCTTGTGCTATATATTTGAGCACCCTCCCATTGCAAGAGTTAGTTGGAGCTCTTGGAAGAATCACTTGTGTATCATTGTTATTGTACTATCACTCTATATTGGAATAAAGAAAGGCTTTGGAGGCAAACTTGGTGTGGATGCTCATTGTCTTGTGCCAATTTATGAGGTGAAATGGTTTTGATGCATTTCTTTCAATTGATTAAATTGTAGCTTTGATCTATTAAACTTGTTTCATTCTTAGATCAATTATCTTTCTTTTAACAAGATTTACTATGCTTGCTTGCATTTTAAATCTTGTTGATTCTCATATGTAATCAAAGAATTCATGCTTTCTTGCTTGATTAACATGCTTTCTAGATTTTATA
Organism: Picea abies; assembly: GCA_900067695.1. Classification (NCBI taxonomy): domain Eukaryota; kingdom Viridiplantae; phylum Streptophyta; class Pinopsida; order Pinales; family Pinaceae; genus Picea; species Picea abies. The sequence goes on along the minus strand of CBVK0101271859.1, from coordinate 15,201 downwards.
TGTAAAGGATACTACTATTTGACATTTGTTTGTAAGTGTGTTGAAGCTTGTAGGGTCTCATACTTGAAGGGAGGTGAAGCTTGCTTACATCCTCTTCATCTTCAAGATTTAAGAAAGACAATAGCCCCTTTTACATACCAGGAAGACTCCAATTGCCCAAGGACATTCCAAGCACAAGCTTGTTCTCTTTCTCCTTTCTCAAAGAAATCTAAAATCTTTTGGATTACTAGTTGCTTACTTTATCTTAAATATATATCAGATTTCAAATTCTTCTTATCTAAGTTAATAAGTTGGTTTAAATGATTAGATCTAGAGTTCATGTTTCAATTTATCATCTTAAACTAGATCTAGCTCAAGAAAAGTCATTTTTTTGCAAGTAATTTACTTCTAAATTTTTAAAGGCTGAAAGTTGAATTGTTTCAAAGATCTTTTAACTTCATATCTGGTAATTAGAGTGTCTTTGTATTGCTGTTTTAAAACAGCAGAAAAAGACCCTAAGGAGACAAGTTGTTTAGCTTGCTCTTCTTAGTTCATTTTGCTAAATTTTGTTAATTTTACTTAGTCAAATTTTGGGGCTTTTCTACTAATAACCCAAGACACTTCCAAAGTGTTTTTGGGCATCTTTTGTTGTTGTTTGTTCGCTGTTTTGTGCAGTTTGACGAACAAATAAGAGGAAATTATGTCTGTTTTGGGCGGATTGGGAGCATCCGGGACCCCAGGAGCACCCCTTTACACAATAAACATTTGTAAAACATTGTAAAGATTTGTGATCCCCCTAATGAATGGTCACAAGTCACTTCCTTAAAGTTTTGTGCAAGTTCTTTAATAAAATCAGTGGAGCTACAAGCTCTCACTTTTCATCCCTCCTGGGGGAACGGTGTTTTCAATGGTGGTGTCAATTTTTTGCAATTTTAGCTTAGATTTAATTTTCATAACTAAAGATAAGTTAAAGTAATTTTTCAATTCATCACAAAGCACTGCAATCAATCTAGATTAGATTTCCTTTTGCAAATTAGAACACTAATTGCTAGATTAGCTTTACTTTCTTGCAATTTCAAGTTGGAAATAAACTATCCCCTCAACTCCTCGAAAGAGGTATGGATTAGTAATTAGTCTCACATTTCATTTTAGTATTTTATTTCCAGTTTAAAATAAACAAATTCCCCTCAACTCTCAGTGTGGTTCCTGACCCTTTTAGTTGCGAGCTAGTCTCGATCTGCTGGAAGTAAGTTTCATACACGCTGTGTTGGTCAGTGGTTGATAGTTTAATTAGAACAATCTCTAAAGTAGTTAGCTTAATGCGCGGGAAAACGCCTTGAAGTGACCTGCGAAGTAAGGCGAGCTCTCTCGGGACCTGGCTTCTCACCCGTTTTGGACATCCAACACTTTGAATGAGTTTTACTGGTGAGACCATTGGGTTTCGGTAAACTTTCCGCAAATTTCCAAACAAAGAGCTAACCTCCAAGAAGGTCCAAACCATTTCATTAACTAAACATCAATTTATCCTAATAAAACATGCGAACTACATTGCCCACGATTCACTTTAAGGCACTAGTCTCATCTTACATTCAACAAAGTCACAGGCTTCATCTTCAATTTGGTTATCTATTGGAAATAATTTGAATGAAACTTGCATCTAACAATTGTTTCTCAATATCCTTTTTATGCAAGTATATGCTTATTGATTATATATCGTGGTGAATGTTTACTTCATGTTTTATCAGTTTATGGTTGATTGTTTAAAAAGAATAATAAACTCCTAGATTTCATTTTTGTACTTAGCTTATTTCAAAGCCTTAGTATATTTGTTAGGAACTACCCCCCTTGGCTTCACTAGGAGTTGGCCTAGACGGAGGAGTTGAGGATTAGGTGACAGCGCCTTAACTCTCACTTGCCCCCAAAGGACACACCAAGTGGATTGAAGATTTCTTCCACGTCTCCCAGGTGTGTATAAGGCGGCAACAGGGCCCACAATAGGCACTTTCTCACCCCTTAGGCGCATAGGGATGAGAAGCACTTGCCTTGGTACTTTATTTAATTAAAAAATTTAACATAAAGAAAGGTAGAAAGGTAGATTCTTCTCATTCCCCCTATCCCAATTCTGTAAAATTACTGGTGCATCCTAGTAAGCCAAAGTTGATTGCTTCTCAACAAAACTTTTAGGGGGGTCTTCTATGGCTTTAAGTAGCTTTTCCCTTTGAGAAGGGATCTTCATAAGTTTTGATACTAACACTAACATCTTTGCATTACTCAACCATCCACCTAAGTCAATATTCAAATCTGTATTAATAGGCACATTAGACTTAAAAGGAATTGGAGATACCTTGGGAACACTCGTTTGACCTTTATCTTGACCTTTATTTCCATTCCTTTGGTATGTAATGCCTCTATACTTAGCCATTTCTGCAATCTATTGGGGTGTGAGCTTGGGCCCATACTTTTCTGTTGCCTTATCAACAACATTGTTCATGAAGTTTCCACTACTCCCATGTTCAGCAAAATCCATCCAATCATACATGCCCACATTGTACTTCCTACCACACATTTATTTGTTCATTTCCTTGATTTCCATAACTATCATCATAACAACCCTCAAGAAAAACTAGACAAGTCACTTCCTCGTGAAACTCACCATAAGGCCTACAATAAGGTATAGAGTGATGATCTACCAAGTTGGTAGATTCAAAAGGGTTAGGTGGCCTTTGATCATTTTGGGGGGGTCTCCTTAGCCACTTATCATTTGGCTTATGTTGTTGTCTATTTTGTTGGGACCTCTCCATAGTGATCAACCGATTTTGTAATGCATTGATTTGATTGGCATGGTTTATCTCCATTTGCTTAATTAATTGGGTCAATTCCTTAGTCCCATCACTTGATGATTCTTGACCCTCAACTTTCTTCTTCTTCTTCTCATCATTAACCTTTGAATAAGAACCTCTTGCGAAACCAGGAATGTTGGATTTCCTAGCCTCAAGCATATTCTGATCAATTCTTATAGTTGTAGTTTGTGTTGCTCTTAAAGTTTGAGGATCCTTATCCCTTAAGGCATACCTCATTTTACCTTCAAATGCCTCCATATAATAAATCAAAATTGCAGTATCTAAAGGCATAATATCAACATGAAGGCCCTTCACCAAGCTATTAAACTTAGTGTTAAATTTAGTGTTGAATATATCGGCATTATATCGGAAATGTTGTATGTGTCACCGAAATTTTCACTCAGCCGAAACTTTCTTTTGAATATGTCGCGAAACTTCCGAAATTTTGAATGTGTCGCGACACATTCATTAACTCGCGACATTTTCTCAATGTGTCGCGAGTCGATGGAATGTGTTGGCCTGCTTAAAAATTTTTGCAAATTAAAAGTGCGTGAGGGGTTTTAGAGACCGCGGGTGGCTTTTTTTCTTCGTTATTTCACTTGTGAAGTGTGAGAGAGCTAGAGAGGTGTGAGGAAAACCATTGTGCATCTATCCAAGGAGGAGAAAGCCAAGGATCTTGCTTCCATTAGCGCCAGCGGAGAGATCAAGATTTCCAGGTATGATCAAAAACGTTTTTTTTTTTCATTTGTTTGAAGTTTGAACTTGAAGATTTGAACTTTATTTTTTTAATTTTTAAAGTTAGGCTAGGGTTTGCATTGTGCAAAGTGCCTCTTCTTGTTGTTTTTGAATGGAAGATTCAATCATTCTAATTCATCTATCTCTTATTAATAATTATTTAACCTTTGCATTATCGTGTGTTTATTTTGGTTTTGTTTTGTGCCATAGGTTTAATATATTCATCTAAAGAAAATGCCCAAGGCATTGGATCCAATGTGGATGTATGGTGAACCAGTGCAACTTCCCAATAGACAAGTATTGACATGCAATCTTTGTGGCAAAAAGATTTTTGCAGGAATTAGCCGCTTGAAATACCACCTTGCCAAAATCCCTGGGTTTGATGTGGATCCTTGTCCAAAAAGTACCACAGAAATTGTGCATATTGCAAACCAATCACTCATTGATATGGCTAATAAGAGGGATGCGACCGAGGCTCGCAAAAAAGAACTTGCACGTTCCATTGCAAATAGATACAATGGAACAAGTGCCTCTGAGGGGGGACCAGCAGTACCACAATCCCACTCCTCAACCACAGGGCCCTCAACTTCTGCAGCCCCCTCATCAACCTCATCTTACTTTGTGATGAGGTCAACACCTGGGGGGCAACCTTCTATTCAGTCATTGATTAAAATAAAAGAGACAGAGGAGGCCGACAAGCTTGTGGCCAAATGCTTTCTTTGGAGTGATATACCTTTTAACATTGCCAATAACCCCTTCTACCATCCCATGTTTGAAGTTGTTGCAATTGTTGGCCCGGGGTATAGGGGCCCTTCCTATCAGGATTTGAGAGGGCATCTCCTTCAAGGGGAAAAGGCCGACTGCACAGAAAGATTAGCTCAGCTCAGGGAAACATGGAAGACCATCGGATGCACCGTGATGTCGGATGGGTGGACTGATGGGAAGGGCAGATCAATTCTAAACTTCTTGGTTAATTGTCCCAAGGGGACAATGTTTATCAAAAGTGTTGATGCAAGTGCATATACAAAAGATGCACAATTATTATGTGAGTTGTTGGATGGCTTTATGCAGTATGTTGTCCAGGTCATCACGGACAATGATGCTAATTATGTTGTTGCTGGGAGGATGCTTATGCAGAGGTATCCATCCTTGTACTGGAGTCCTTGTGCCACCCATTGCATTGATTTGATGCTAGAGGACATGGGAAAACTTCCTTGGATCAAGGAAATCATTGATTCAGCTCGGAGTGTGACAAAATATATATATAATCACACATATGTTCTTTCACTCATGAGACAATTCACAGGGAACAGAGAGTTGGTGCGTCTCGCAATCACACGTTTTGCCACCACCATCATTTCTCTTCAGTCACTCCTCAAAAGTATGTTGGACTTACAAAGAATGTTTCTTTCTAATGAGTGGGTTGCTTGTGTCTATAGCACCAAACAAGATGGGCAAGCCATAGCCCAACTTGTGGGACATGACCTGATATTCTGGAGTGGAGTAGGGGAGGTATGTACCATTAGTGAACCTTTGGTAAAGGTTCTTCGATTGGTTGATGGTGAGAAACTCGCAATGGGCTACTTGTATGAGGCCATGGATAGGGCCAAGGAAACTATCTACCGGTACTATAAGAACAAGGGGGAAGAAGGACTCACCAAGAGAGCTCAGATATGGGGTGTGATTGATGAGCGATGAAATAACACTCTCCGTCATCCCATTCATGCAGCAAGGCTCTACCTCAACCCTACATTCGCTTATGCTTGTGGATTTAATTTTGATGGAAAGGTCATTGATGGTTTCCTCCAGTGTGTTCAGAGGATGGTGCTAACTCCAGCTGAACGCTCAGAGATTTCTAGACAGAATGAGATATATAGGATGGCATCCGGGATGTTGGGCTATGATATGGCTGTCCAAGATAGGACCACAAGGATGCCAGGTAAGCTTCAATTTCAAATTTTGTTTATTCCTTTCTATATATTATATATGACACTTATTGCTTGATGGAAATCTGAAATATAATTCGTTGTCTTCCTTTCATTTTATTCATTGTAGATGTCTGGTGGAAACACTATGGTGGAAAGCTCCCAGAGCTGCAGAAACTTGTCGTTCGAGTGCTTAGTCAAACTTGCAGTTCTTCAGGTTGTGAGCGCAATTGGAGTGTCTTTGAAAAGATACACTCCAAGAAGCACAACAGGTTAGAAATGTTAAAAAATGCAACAATCAAAATTTAAATTGTTTAAACTTTATATTTTTTTTAATTTTAATTTTTACAATTTCGTATTTACTATTTATTTACCATCACTAACTATAGCTCTCAATGTTCATACAGGTTAAGTACCCAACGCCTTAATGACTTGGTATATGTCTACTACAATCTAAGATTGTGGGTGAAGCAACTTGACAAAGAACCTGACATAGAAGTCATTTCATTGGATAACATTGACACCACCAGTCAGTGGAGGGTGGAGATTCAGGAGCCTGAGATGGAGGAGGCCCCCGAGTGGTTGGAGGAGCATGCAGATAATTTGATGGAGGAGGGGGCAACAGAGGAGGAGGAGGAGGAGGTTCCACTTCCAGTGGATACAGAGGCTGAGGAGAAGATTGGACTTCCAGTGGATCCAATGCCACCACCACCTCCACAGAGAGCCATACCTAGAGTTGGACTTGGGTCTGTTGGGACTAGGAGGAGGCAACACACTTTTCCCTCCACCTCATCCCCATCACTTACCACCTCAGAGGGAGCATCTGGAGCAGTTGGATCTTCCACTCCAACCTCATCTAGAGTACCTCCACGACCACCTACTGCTTCCAGAGGAAAATTGGTGCCCTTTACCCGTAAAAGGGCTAGAGCAGCAACAACACCACGACATAGAAAGAATCAATGATTTGGATTCCTATGATCTATCATTTTCATTTTATCATGTACTATTTAGTATCTAGATGCCTCATGATGATTCATCTCATGAGATACATTTATTTTGATCAGTTGATGTGATTTTGTATCTACTATCATCCTATCAGGAAGATGTTTCAGAATTTTCAGTTTAGTAACAATATGTGACCAGTTTAGCATCTTATTTATTGGTTGTATTTTCATATTTATGTAGAAAAGTGTTTATTTGATGTTGTTGTTGCTTTACAAGTTTAAAAAAATTAAAAAAAAATTGAAAAAAATGATTGTTTTTGTATTTTTTTAGGTCTTGCCGACATATTCCAACATTTTCCGCCGATGTCGCTGAGAAGTTATATTTCGGACCCTCGCCAACACTTTCCCCGACACGACATATACATCATTGGTTAAATTCTTCCACAGTCTCATTTTCTTTTTTATGACTATTGGTAAGGGCAGCAAGCTGGAATCTATGTTCTTTTTTATCACCCCATCTCTTCCTAAACTCATCCAATATTGATTCAAGGGTGCTAAACTTGTTTGCATCAAATTCTGTAAACCATTCGGCAGCATCTCCTTCTAAGGAATACACAAACAAAGTCATTTTCACATCTTCTTCATCATGACCCCTACAATATCTTTCCACACACATTTGAAAGTTCAGTATATGGGATTTGGCACTTATAGCATTGTTTCCCTGAAAGGTAGGCAACTTGTCAATGGCTTTTTCCGGAACTGCGTGAGGGGCACCTTGGATTGCTACAAAGTTCAAAGGTCTCAAAAAGATACTCATGTTGGCGTTAGGATTATTAGTGGGATTATTAACAATTTGTTGATTATTAGTTTGGAACAAGTATTGGATATCAGTGAGTGCTTCTTCTCCAAGACTTTCAAGTGGCCTCCTAAGAGCAAGGTGATATAGCCTCCTCCTATAAACCTTTGCAGGTTCAAAAAAAGAATAAATCACTCCTTGTGAAGTGCTCCTAGTAGTATACTTAACAGATTTTTTCAATGGAGTCACCACTTGGAAAGGAATCACACAAAATCAACCAATACAAGTTCAATGAATTTTAGGGACTAAAGTTTTTATTGTTTAGTTCTTAAAAAAATAAGTTAAGTCGTTTTGACCAAGGATAAATGACTTATCCCTGGCAACGGCGCCAAAGATGTAGTTGTCCTTATACACACTTGCAAACGTGAGCAAAGTCCAGCTCACTTAGTGTGTCCTTGAAGGCACAATGCCTAGGTTCACAGCCCACGCTCTCACTTTGACTCGAACCTCTTCCTTCTAGGCTTATTCCTAGGGAATCTAAGGGCGGTAGACCCTAGTTACTAGATATGATTAACATTATGTTCTAAGATTTGGTTTTAATTAGTTACAAGGTTGGGGGGAAGACTAACCTATGATGCAAAGGCAGCAATGCAAGATGCAAGATTTACTTACGTCAAGCAAGCCCTTCCCTAAGTCAACTAAGACTAGTGCCTAAGGTTGGGAAAAGGGGTCAACTAATGTTTGAGGGGAGTTGATTACAAAGTGATTACAAAGTGATTACAAAGATTACAAAAGTACAACTATCCCACAACAAAAAGATACAAGTACTTACAGAAATGAATGAAAGATGTTACAACAATTATAAACAAGAGATATAAGATACACAATATATAAAGGAAACAAGTTAACCAAGTGCTTTAATGTGTAGGAATTGAAAAAGATTCAAAGCATGAAGATCATCCACATTAATCCAAGCATGCCCCAATAGCACTTACTCTATTGGACTGTTTTTCAATGGCAACCACAACACTCAAGATCCAACAAGATGATGCCTCCAAATGGGATGCGCTATCTCTTGAAGGATCACACCATAAAGATCACTTAACAGATAAATTGAAAATCTTTAAAGAAAAAGTGATCCACAATACTAAAGTTGACACTTAGATAATTAATCCACAAAGAGATAAAAAATAAAAAATAAACTTGCATGTAGAAATGAAAGAGATGTGTGCTTGCAAGTAATGTTTTAGACAACTATAAGATATACCAAAGAGATTGATGCCTAAAACACTAAGTGGATTAAAAGTTGCTTAAAGATTATTAAATATTTTATTACCCTAACTAAGTGTCAAACCAAAATCCTCCTCCCCCAATGCTCAAGAAGTGAGGCAACGAGGCCTACCCTAGCTTCACAGATCAACCCTAAAGGCCTGAGTACTCCCAAAAAGGACGCCGCGCGTCGTGAGACCATCCCTGACCTGGCACCTTCTGTTGCCTTCCTCAAGCCCCGTTTTAGATGGGGAAGATGGTGAATTTAGGTGTCCTATTAAGTCTAATATATTATTATGCCTAGGGACTAAGTTTTTTAGAGTGTTTATGAGTGTTTAAATGACTTTTACTTGCCTTAAAATGATGAAAAAGTGTCAAAACCGAAACTTATTCAGCCCCAAAAGATGTGTTATAGATCATGAAATTGAAGCATGTAGGCACATATGAAACAAGTAAAGGAAAGCTGAAATAAAAGAGTTACTCCATCATCTTTTACTTAACCATATACATTTGAAAGCTTGAAAGAAATGGATGCTACGAAAGGACAAGAACAGCTTGCCAACATAAAAGAAAATTGCCTTAGATCATCATCACTTAGCCATCTGTGTTATTGCATTAAGAAAGTGTGCCAAGAAATGAAAAGGACTTCTGAAATAAGAATGTACCCCTACACCATATACATGCCCCACATATATTTCAAGCTTAAATGATGGCAAATGCCTTAAGAGACAAGTTGATTGCAAATTTAAGAGATTGCTTTCAAACCACAACACCTAAACCATGTGATATTGCATTAAAACATGTGTTATGAAACTTGAAGAAATTTAGAGCATGCGAATAAGATTATGCCTTAAGGGCTTATGCTAAGATATAGTATGTGTATGATATCTACCTTTAGAAAATTTTAACCACATAAGCATAAGCAAATTATCAACACATACTTATCTAGCCATACGATATTGGGGATGTCTCACCCAAGGTGTAGGCAATTATGAGACAAAACTAGAAATTGAGAAACATAAACCACTCAAAATGGCACAAGGTGGAGGCAAGCCTACCTTTGTTGTGCCAAAGAGGGTTGATATGAAAAGAAAACAACTACTACTAGCACAAAACTAGCCACACGTCCTTGCCCTAGTGACAAGTGGGGAAAAAGAATAGCGAATTACTGAAAATAAACTAAATCCCAACCTCACGATTTTGGGGGGTTGGCCGAGCCAATCTCTCACCCAAGATGTAGAAAAAACTAATTTACAACAAATGAAACTAGATACAAGAGAATGCAAGCCTCAAGGGAACTTCCTGAGGGCTTGCTACAATGCTAGAAAAATGTAGGAGAAAGATGAGATTCGTTACCTACACAAAGGAGAGACTTTGATGTGTTGTGTGACCAAATGTGGATAGCATAACCCCTTGTACCTGGTAAGAACCTGCAAAAACCAGCAAGCTATTGCTTGCTGGAAATGCTGCACAACGCAAGAAAAGTTAAGAAAAAATTATGTTTTTAGGTAGAAATTTTTCACATAAAATATCCAAGTAAAAAGAGATTTTAGATGACCTATCTATGATGGTTAGCTAACTGAAATTGTAATGGAAGTGAACAAAAAATCAAATTAGAAAAAGTATGGAGTTTGAATAGGCCATGAGGGTAGACTCCTCCTTGAGGCTATCCCAACAACACCCTAGAGGGAAACCTGCAAAACTTTAAACAAAACGTGAGGTACACAAGTAGATAATATGGTTGAATGAGCTAACAATCATGAAATACTTCACACTACTAGCCACCCAACATATATAGACCAACAATAATACTATTGATGAACCTACCCAAGCAAAATACTTTACCCAAGAATCTACTCAATACTACACAAGATGCCAAAAAACCACAATATCACCTCATGTGCAAGAAGAAAACCAGACTACTCTTGGTTACTCCAAATCCTCCAAAGCTTCTTATTAATCCAAAAGGAGAGTCTTGCAGCAACAAGTTGTTCCAACACTCTCAAGAGAAAAATGGATGGATGCAATGTGAACAAGAGAAAGAGAGATGGGGCGAAAATCCAGTAGCATAACACTAGCTCAAAGAATGGTGGTGAAATGAGTGAGGGAGAGGCTGTATTTATACCTAAAGAGGCAAAACGACCCCTCCTAGATCAATGCCAAGTGTTACATCCCAGCCACAAGAGGGAATCCCAAGGAGAGGGGTGCACCATCTAGGGTTTGGGCAAGGATTGATGAGGTGGATGAGTGAGGTGCAGTGTGGGACCAAGCAAAGGGGTGAGGTGGTAGGCTAGGAAGGGTGCACCACTAAAAGGAGGGACCCACAACTCAATCAAATGGTGTTTCAAAGGTTTCCATGTGAGGGGGGGCGCAAATCCCCCTAGGGGGCATGAGGGTATGGATGAGTCAGTGTGTAAGGGGGTGTGTAAAGGTTAGTAGGTGGGTCGGGTAGGTTAGGAATCATCTCTCTCACCCTTTTCCATCATTACTTTACCCATTTAACTCATAAATTACAAAAATGACATTTTGACTATGTCATGACTTAGCAATTAAAATTGTTGTTTTGACTGACTGAAACTCTTGGTGGACTAACACCTAACAAAAGTTGTCCGACTGAGCTGAAACTTGGTCCAAGGGTGTAGGGGTGTCTTTCCATAAAAATCCCAAGGACCTAATTTTTACAATAATTGCTCAAAAACAATTAATTAATTAAATAATTAAACTTCCAGCCTTGGGAAAATTTAATTAATTTAATTAATTAAAAAAAACCTATCTAGACTTGACGGAATTCCACGAAACTTTCTAAGATGTCATACATGGTCATTTACATCATTCTTAAACAATAGTTATCAGAGGATAACTCCATTAGAACGCCCTTCACCACTTTGGAGGAGTTATTGCTGGTGTGAGGGAAAAACTCAAGGGAAATTAATAAGGGTGAAAAGCCCAATTAATAACCTGAGGATAAAAAACCCTCGGTGAAAGGAACTCTCCTAATGAATAAATCCCAAGGCAACTAACCTAACTATGACCCATGCAGACCTATTACATTATTAACCCATGCAGGGGTGCAAAAATTTCGTTTACAAAAATGTGTGTTGGAGGCATAAACTGTCTTCGACATACAAGCATCAAATGATGCATCTCTTCATGGCACATGGAGTTGATCCCTAGTTGGATAGGCAGTCAACAGTTCCAAGAGTTCAGGGCTCTTGTGGAGAACCAATCTGGAAAGAGGATCAAAGTCTTGAGGTCGGATAATGGTGGTGAGTATTCCTTTAGACAATTCATAGACTTATGTGCCCAGCATGGCATTAGAAGACTGATGACCGTACCATACAACCCCCAGCAGAACGAGGTTGCCGAGAGGAAGAACCGAGCTATCATTGGTGCAACGAGATCCATGCTGCACAATCAAAATTTGCATTTGTACTTATGGGCAAAGGCGAGTGCTACTGCAGTTTACTTGCAGAACAGGAGCCCCCACAGGATATTGGGGAAGATGACTCCTGAGGAGGCCTTCACTGGTAGGAGGCCCGATGTCAAGCACATTAGGATCTTTGGGTGCTTGACCTTTTCTCATGTCCCCTTGGAGAGGAGGACAAAGCTAGACCCCACAACCCAGCAGGGGATTCTAGTTGGATACTCAAAGATGTCCAAAGCCTATCGCATATACATTCCGCCACTTAGGAGAGTGGTGGCGAGCAAAGATGTCAGATTTGATGAGGATAGGGATTTTCAGAGATCTCTTGAGTCGAGAGTCAAAGTTTAGGATGTTGCAGAGGCACTGATTGATGTCTCAGAGGGAGCACAGCCTCAGGTTTTTGGTACACCAGTATCAAGGGTCACCATGCACGGCTTCAGGGTCACAGTCAGAGCATGTTCAGTTAGAGGGGGCATAGACTTCAGGTTCTTAGAGTGTTGAAACGAGTCATGAGGCAGTCACTCTTGGGCAGAGAGACCTTACTTCTCCATTGACCACTTCAGGGAAGAGGAAACCTAGATGGTTTCAAAAGACCCTGAAGGAGGCCAGAGAGAATGTAGGAGAGCCCAAGAGCCAAATCAGAGAGTGCAAAACTCCAATCAGATTTGGAGCATATTTGGCACTAGTGACGAGTATCAGGGATACTAAGCCACAAACATTTGCGTAAGCAGTGGACCATCAAGTCTGGAGAGAGGCCATGGTAGAGGAGTATGACTCCATTGTGCGTAATGATGTTTGGGAGGTGGTTCTAAGGCCAGTGGGGAAGTCAGTTGTGACTTCCAAGTGATTGTACAAAACCAAGTATGTTGTAGATGGCAGCATAGAGAAACACAAGGCCCGTTTTGTGGCCCGAGGCTTCTCTCAAATTGAGGGAGTCGACTATGATGAGACATTCGCACCAGTTGCAAGATACACCTCCATCAGGAGTATCATTGCCATAGCGACAGATATGGGTTGGAGCATTCACCAGATGGATGTGAAGACAACATTTCTGAATGGCTTTATAGATGAGGAGGTGTATATTGAGCATCCACAAGGGTTTGAGGTGAGTGATAGGGAGACTCATGTATGTCTTTTGAGAACGACACTTTATGGTCTGAAGCAAGCTCCCCGAGCTTGGTATTCAAGCATAGAACATACTTGCTTCAGATGGGCTTCGAGAAGAGCGATGTTGATCCTAACATCTATTACATCATTAGAGGTGAGGACACGCTCATTCTCATTTTATATGTGAATGACTTGTTCATCATTGGAGCCGAGGATCTCATAGCTGAGTGCAAGCTGGCACTTGCATCAGAGTTTGAGATGAGTGATATTGGATTGATGCACTACTTTCTAGGTATGGAGGTATGGCAGGAGGAGGGTCACATATTTCTCAGACAAGGGAAGTATGCAGCAGATATTTTGAGCAGATTTCAGATGGAGGACTGCAGACCCATGTCTACACCCATGATTACCAACTAGAAAAAATTCAGTGCTTCAGATAGCCAGTTGGTAGATGCCACAGTTTATAGGCAGTTGATCGGTTCACTCATGTATTTAGTTAACACCAGACCAAATATTTGTTTTGCCATTAACACTCTCAGCCAACATATGGTAGAGCCGAGGAGTGTTCATATGACAGGGGCAAAACATGTTTTGAGGTACATTGTTGGGACAGTTGATTATGGCCTAGACTATATCAGAGGTGATGGAGTCAGTTTGGTTGGCTACACAGACTCAGACTGGGCAGGATGTGCTACTAACAGAAAAAGCACCTCAGGGTGTTGCTTTGGTTTGGGGTTAGGACTTGTTTCCTGGTTCATCCGGAAGCAGAAGTCAATTTCTGTGAGTTCGGCCGAGGCAGAGTACATGGCAGCCAGTCAGGCCAGTTGCGAAGCCATTTGGATTCGTAAGATGCTAGTTGGATTGTTTGGTCAAGAGATGCCATCGATCGTCATACACTGTGATAGTCAGAGTTGCACTAAACTCTTTGAGAATCCAATGTTTTATGACCGGTCGAAGCACATTGAGATCATGTACCACTTCATCCGTGATTGGGTTCAGAGAGGTGCAGTTCAGTTGCAGTATATATCGACTGACGAACAGGTTGCGGATATACTCACCAAGGCCCTGCCAAGGGGCAAACATGTCTACTTCAGAGACAAGATGGGCTTGGTGAGGAACACCTTCCTCGGTAAGAAGTGTTGAGATTATATACCTTGGGAGGTGTACCCCCATGTGCTTGTGTCTCCTAAACACGTGGGAAGTACTATGTACTTTGTGCCTTGTACTTTATGTCTAATTTCACTTTGACTTAGGAGTTTTAAGTCAAAAGTGAAATTTTGTCATTTATGCCTAAAATGACTATTAATTCACTTTGTGGATGAATTAGAGACATAAAGTGAACTTACCCCAAAGTGGGTTTCTGAGTGAGATTATTTTTGGAGAGCTCTCAACCTTTGATTAAATGGGAGATGGGATGATATCATCCATCCATATCCTAGGTTTCCTTATGGAGGTTCAAGAGGGGTACAAAGGACAAAGGAGAGCTCATTCACTCATTTGCTCACTTGGAGAGTTTGAGAGAGAGAGGAGAGCTCATTCACTCATTTGCTCACTTGGAGAGTTTGAGAGAGAGCTTAGAGATGAGGTTTGAAGCACTAGGTGAGGCTATCTTGGGCGTATGCTTTCATGGAGAGAGGCATCAGGCTTGGAGCCTTGTTTATTTATTGAGGAGCTTCCAATGTTGAGGAGGGCACATCAGCAGTGGGGAGGTCTTACACCTGTCAGATTACAATGGGATCAGTTTCAGAGGGAGGCCACACACTAGTATCAGAGTACTGTGGAGGGGTTTTCCATTCAAAGCTCAAAGTTTGCATCTGCAGCAGATTCAGTGGATTTGGGAGCATTTATGAGGGGTGCACCTGGTTCATTTGGACTTGTGTTTCATCTTGGATCAAGCTGCTATTGTATTAGGTTCATCTATATTTTGTACTTTATGTATTCCACCATCTATTCTCTCCTCATATATAGACATATATTCCAAACTAGTTTTCCTAAGGGGGGGGGGGGGGGGGGGTTATCTAGGGTCATGTTGACCAAAAATACCTGTTTACAAATTTGTGTGTGTAAGTCTTTTAGATTTGCTTATTTTCAGCTGTAAAGATCTCTAGGTGTGTTACATTTATTTTGGTATGCATGTGTTAACCCTTGGTGACTAAAACTACATGCTAGAGCACCTAAATTG
>CBVK0101271851.1:0-33613 GCA_900067695.1 Picea abies | reverse complement strand
TGACAATCCATTATTGTACGTTGGGTTACGAGCTTTAACCGCCAACACCATTACAACATTTAGGAACAGGATTTTAGCCACTGCCATCCCATTTCTTTAACCATGGCGTGGGTTTTTATATAACCAGCTTAATATTTAGATAATAAAGTTTGTGCCTACAGCTGTATTCAATTTAGCTAGTGAAACCACCTTGTGATTAGAGTGATATGCAGATAAATAGGGATACAAATTTTAAATCCCCTTTTTAAAAAGGTTCATCCTTAGTTGATTTTCGTTTTACATTTTTGTATATAAAAATTCTATTGATTACGATCTAAAATGATAGTTAAATTTAAATAAATTTTATTGTTTGCATTTGAAAAAAACTTTATTGTTGCACCAATAGATACTCTTATATAAATCATTTGTTTCCCATTTTACAATTTATAATAGTATCATGGTATGTTATTCATGGACATCTCATTATTATAGGCTTTTCTATTTATCAGGTACTATGTTTTCTTTTAACATATATTATGCTTTATGTGGTTCAAGTCAATCATGTCAATTATTATACTGACACACTTTGATAAGAATTAGTGGTAGATATTGATGTGAAATATTTATGGCTAATGTGTTAGATTGTAATGTGATGTAAATTAGTATTATGTTATGTTATTGGTTAATGTTATACAATTAGTTATTATGATTTAGTAATGAGGAATTGTAGTTAATTGAGTTTACATCAGTTTGAAGGGTAGATTGGCAACTCGTCAACTAATGAAAAGTTGAGGGGAGTAACGGATCTGTATTTATGCTAATTGAGTCGTAGATGACACCTTGTCTTGATGATGGGTGGTTGTCGTCGGAGTCCTTTGGATCTGCGCTTTCCGTAGAATTCAGGGTTGTAGATTTTAGTCTCCTCATCTTTATCCAGTATCGTGAAAAAAAAGGCATCCTTAGCCATGTGGTGAGTGTACCCAGAGTTGACTACCCATTCATTCTACGTAGAATGAGACATCAAGGTCTGAGAAGTTTCGACTTGGAAGGTGAAATTATCAGTGGGTCGACGCAGAACAAACATGACTCCTTCAAGGCATTTAATCTTCTCCTCTAAGTCATATCACTTCTTATAACATGTTTTCTCCACTTGTTTATTATTTCCACAAAGTCATATTGTTTCTTATAACATGTTTTATCCACATGTCCAGTTTTTCCACATTACTGACATGCATTCTTCTTTCGACTTCGTGGTGGTGCATCTTCCTATCTCTGAGGATTTTTTTCATGGTATGTAGGTTTTTGTGTAGAGGTATCAAACTGTACTCTATCCCTGGGATCCATATTTCCCTTTCCCTTGAGAAAGTGGTCCTGGTGTTTACCACCAATATTTCCCTCTCCAAGAAATATATGCTGATCAATAATCAAAAGACCACAAAAATATTCAAAGGTGTAATCCTTACCATCTTCCTTGCATTATTGCTAGTTGGTGTAGAAAGTCAACAAAAACACGTCGAATGGTGTTCTTAAGTTCATTAGGACTAGCTCGATGAGTTTTCCATCCTTCTTTTGATGACTCTTTCCAAATTTTCCCAATTTCAATTGGACTTCCATGGCATGCACCAAATATTCCTCCATTCTCTCAAAGGAATGAGGATCGAGAGAGATCAACTCTTTCTCCAACTACATGACATGGCTTTCATCGACTCAGTCGAACAATAACTTCAACTTCTTCCAAAATTGATGAGGAAATTCGATTCCATTGAGGTGAAAATGAATCTCCTGCGAGATGTAGGTTGTAATGACCCCTATAGCCTTATCCTTCTTTCCATCAACAATGAACTTTTCTTGGTCGTCTGTTGGATTTGGAATTGCAACCTTTGTATACTACCACAGTCCTTGAATCTTCAGTAGTGTTTCCATATCTTATGCCCATACTGCATAATTTGATCTATTCATAACAACAATATCAATCTTCAAAGCCATGTTTGATATCGAGACAGACTGGTCTGTTTTTATAAGTTCCAATCAACAAACCACTGTCCCAGAGTCAATCACACAACAAATCCGACTCAACAATTTTTGCAGATAATAGGTCGAGGTTTTAGACCATCGGCTCTAATACCATGTTGGGGAATAGGGAGGAACACGACATGAAACAAAGGACACAAAATTACATATAATCAAAGAGGAACAAGAATTTTGAAGACAAAAGGTGGTGTATAAAGACACCATTACAACACTTAAGAAAAGCGCACTGTGATCAGAACATGACAGTGCATGTTGCACATATTGATCTGCATGATCTATTGCACAATCTTTGATTATGATAATGAACCAAGGGGTCTTCTTTTATAGTCTCAAGATCTAACGAACTTCCATAGAATTCAGAATATCTAGTCCACATGTAATCGTTGGTTGTTAGAGTGGACTCCACCAAATCTTCTCCATCGAGTCAGCTCAACAAGGATGCTCGAATCGATCACCTATGTGTTCAAATTGTAGTCAATTTCTGTACTGGTCAATCCACCGCCCAAATATCTTCAACTGTGGGTTGACTGTCCAACCGACATGCACTTCGACTACTTGACCAAATGGTGTAGTGTGTTGATCAATCTCTCGACTGACTGTATCTAGATATAGATCGACCTCTTGACCAACTAAACCCAAGAGATGTATGATGAACCATCAATTCTTGATGTTCCAACACTAATTATACATCAGAATTTTAACATATAACTAAGAATATGAAAACTATAGATGGAAATCAATCCTCACTCCACAAAATATTCTTTGATGACAATGAAAATGCTTATTTTTCCCTCCTAAAATTGATGAAAGATGATATCAATATAATTTTCTCTCAATGAAGGTGGACTCATACATACATAAAGTATCCTAAGTAAGGGGGTTAGGGTAGGACCCTAACATGCCCTGCCCCTTTGAAAGCAACATTGTCCTCAATGTTGAATATGAAGAAGTTGTTGTAGAATCATTGTTGGTTCCCATGTGGCATATTTTGGTTACACATCTTTCCATTGGATTAGTACTTCCTTTATTGTGCATTGTAAGGCCCCGTTTACTAAAGAGAATACAAGAAGAAATATACCTAGCATTACACCAAACTCCTAGAAAGTTTGTATAGGTATGCTGGAGATGTGGAAAAGAAGGGCACTACAAGAAGCAATGTAGATCCAAAAGTGTTGAGAGAGGGAAGAGATATGAATATGATCCTTCTACAGAAACAAAAACCTCCTTAGAAGAAGGAGGGGATGTGTACTTGGCTTCTTTAAGAACATATACAGATCATGAGGCATGACTGGTTGACTTAGGCACATCTTTTCATATGACTCCCCATAGGGAGTGGTTCTATGAATATGAAAGGTATGATGGAGGTGATTTTTTCCTAGGTGATGTCTCGAAAACCAAAATCATAGGACGAGGAAAATTCAAGTTGAAGCTCATGGATGGAAGGATTATAAGACTCCCTAGTTTTCTGCACATCTCAATATTGGCCAAAAAATTGATTTATGTAAGCAAAATGGATGATGCAGGGGTAAAAATAATGTTTGAGAAAAACCCACATGATGGTTCGAGGAGAAATGGTGTTGCTGAAGGGAGTTCGGTTTGGAACTTTGTATAAGCTGTAGGGAAGCACTATTAGTGACGGGTGTAATAGTTCCATTGTTCCCGAGATTGGAGATGAAGAAGAAAAAACTCCTATAGTCTTTGGAGAAAAGACTATGTTGTGGCATCAAAGACTGGGACATATTGGAGATAAGGGTCTTCAAGTACTGCACGGTAAATGTATGGTTGGAGGTATGTCCAAATCCTCTCTAGATTTTTATTTATGATAATTGTGTATATGGGAAGCAAAATCGGGTAAGATTCTTCTATGGTGCATTGAAGGCATAGGGAATTTTACAGTTGGTGCACAGTGATGTGTTTGGACCTGTGTCGGTTCCATCACTAGGAAAATCTATGTACTATGTCTCATTTATAGATAAATTCTTGAGGCATACATGGATATATTTCCTCTGGAAGAAATCTGAAGTCTTTGACATGTTTAAATACTTTAGGGATTTTGTGGAGAATCAAACAGAGAAAATAATTAAGGTGCCAAGGAAGGATAATGGTGGCAAGTTCTGCGGAAATGAATTTGAATAATTCTATAAGAAGTGTGGTATAGAAAGGCAAAATATCACTCCATATACACCTCATCAGAATGGATTTGTAGAAAGGATGCATAAGACGCCGATGGAAAAAGAAAGGTGCATGCTCAATGGTGCTAGGTTAGGACATGAATTCTGGGCAGAGGAAGTGAGTACTGCATGTTACCTGGTCAATCGATCATCCTCATCAACGTTGGATGAAAAGACTCCACATGAGGTATGGACTGGTAAGAAACCCTCTCTAACACATCTCAGGGTTTTTGGTTGTGATGCCTATGTTCACGTTCCAAAGGAAAACAAGAGTAAGCTAGATAAAAGGATAAAAAGTGTATCTTTATTAGGTATAAAGATGGTCTAAAATGTTATAAGATTTGGAATCTAGAAACTAAGAAGGTAGTGTATAGCTGAGATGTGGTATTTAGAGAAATTAAATATGTTGTCAAACAAGAAGTCTTACCAAGGAAGGAAGAACCAAATAAAATAGAGTTTGAGTTGAAGGATGATGAAGAAAACTATATAGAAGAACATGAATAAGAAGAAGAAGATCATCATACTCCACTATTTAGGAGATCGATTTGGGAAAGAAGGAAACCAAAAAGGTATATTCCACCTGATTTCCATTCAAATTTTTCTTTGTTTATTACTGAAGATGATCCTTGAACTATTAGGGAGGTAGTGGATTTAGATGATGGAAAACTCTGGAAAAGGGCCATGATTAAAGAAATGATAGCCTTGGACAATAATGAGGCTTGGGATCTAGTGGAGTTTCCGACTGTAAGAAATCCCATTGGAAGAAAATGGGTGTTTAAGAAGAAGCCGAATCTAGAAGGAAAAGTGGAGAAATACAAAGCTTCATTAGTAGCAAAAGGTTATTCCCAGGTAGAGGGAATTGACTTTCGTGAGAGTTTTTCTCCTGTTGTGAAGTTAACTTCAATTAGATTTGTTTTATCTGTTGCTGCTATGTTTGATTTTGAAGTATAACAACTGGATGTGCAGACAACATTCCAACATGGGGATCTGGAAGAATAGATCTACATGAAGCATGCAGGTTGAAAAAGTCCATGTATGTGTTAAAGAAATCACTAGTATCAAAATTTGATACTTATATGTTGGGACTTGGCTTCACAAGGAGAAAAGAGGATGACTGTGTGTATTTCAAATTAATCGGTGATCATCTTATTTATTTGGTCTTGTATGTGGATGATATGTTGCTGATGGGAAACGACAAGGAAATTATTCAAGATGTGAAAAATTAGTTGTCATATAAATTTGACATGAAGGATCTTGGTGCTGCAAATTTCATTTTGGGCATGGAAATTAAAAGAGACTGGGAAAACATGAAGCTATGGTTAAATCATAGGAAATATGTCCAGACAATATTGTAGAGGTTTAATATGCAGGAATGTAAACCGATCAAGGTCCCTATTCCTACAGGTGTAAAGTTATCTATGGATCAATTCCCCAAGACACAGGAAGAGGAAGAGGACATGTCACGTGTTCCATATGTGAGTGCAGTTGGTAGTTTGATGTATGCAATGGTTTTTACTAGACCGAACATTGCACATGCAGTCGGAGTTTTGAACAGATATATGTCAAAACTAGTGAAGGAGCATTGGAAAATGGTAAAGAGGGTTTTCAGGTATTTTACATGACACTACTAGTTATGTATTTTGCTACCAAGGAAGACCAGGATTAGAAAGAGTGTTGGACATACATGGCTTTGTTGTTGCAGACTGGGCTGGAGATATGGATTGTAGAAGATCTACAAGTGGGTATGTGTTTAACCTATTTGGTAGAGCAATCAATTGGATGAGAAAAAAAATAGTCTGCAGTGGTACTCTCAACTACAGAAAATGAATACATGGTAGCCACTCATGCAAGGATGGAAGCAATATGGATACATAGATTGTGTTCAATTATTGGGTTTGTAAAACAAGATGTAAGGATAGATTGTGACAGTCAGAGTGCAATATTCATGCTGAAGAACCCGACTTATATTCAAAGACAAAACATATTGATGTTCAATATCGCTTTTTGATAGAGATGGTTGAAGAAAATAAGGTGTTGTTGATGAAGGTGGACACTTTGAAGAATGTTGCAGATTCATTAACAAAATCTATGAGCATTGAGAAGTTCTCTTGGTGTAGAGGATCTATGGGCATTGCTGCACTATATTCTTGACTATGTAACCATGTAACCCCTTGTATGCAAAGAAAAAAACAAGTGGGAGAATGTTGGGTATGTGTTATACTCTTTGCACGACTAGATCTAGTATTTGTGTTGAGTTGGGCACGCAGGGGTTTAGGGGAAGTGCCCCTGAGAGTTTTGTTTTGGTGTTTTTTCATCTATTTTTTGGCAGTTTTTCAACACATGGTTTTTTCCGATGGTTTTTTAATTCCAATTAAGGAATTAAGGTTGTTGACTAATCTAGGTCAATGGATTGGGGTTTTTGGATGCCACATGATTATATATATTGTACTCTATTGTGAACAATGGAGATATGGTGAATAGAAGATTAGAGGTGTGACTCTAAATATGTTGTTGGTTTTCATGGTTTGGGTTTCCATGGTAAAATATCCATGTCATGTTTGTGTGTGCCATTGTATCTTTTCTTTTTTTATTAAGAATTCGTTTGCAGTAATTAATTGTACAAGGTTAACATCTACAATTCCCATGCGACATCTTCTAGTTACACATCTTTCCAATGGATTAGTACTTCCTTGATTGTGCACTGTAAGGCCACGTTTACTAAAGATAATACAAGAACACATTTGCCCATATGTAATAGCCTAATCCACTAAAGGAAATCCATAATTACCATAAATCAAACCAAATAGCCATTGATTCTTCAATAAAATTCTTATTTAGAGGAACAATGGGAGGTGAGGAACTTGTCTGTGGTGAAGAACCCATCTTACATGTAACCTGGTGACTCTAGGAACGTAGCCATACCTTGATCATCAAATTGCAACCACAACAAAAATTGGGGGACGATTCTCCACCCAACCGTAGACCTTGCTGCTTTAATCTTCAGTAGCAGGTCAGTCTTGAGACATTAATATACTACTATGCCAATGTTTCCTTAGCCTTGTCCTCTCTATAGCTCATCCAAAAGAGAGATGTCCTTTTCTCATTCTCTTCCCTCTTTATATAGATTCCATCCGTGGTAAAGAACTGAATCCCTAGGACCCTTTTTTTACTTCTTTATTATATTTTAGGGTTTCTCCATTAATTTTCGTTAGTTATTTTACCGTTACTTATAACTCAAGATGTGATTTTAAGTACTTTTTATATTTTTATTTTTATTATTCACTTATGTATTTATTCATTTAATAATACCAATATGGGGACGATCCCCTTGGATAATTATTTATTATTATTATTATTATATAATAATAATACCGAGATGATCATTTTTAGGATAATGATTATACTGCCTTATTATTATTATTATTACTTAATTAAATAATAATACTAATAATAATGTGGGGCATGACATACTCCCCTTCTTCAAGGAACTTCGTCCCGAAGTTACTTTGATTATGTTACTTATAGAATTTTAATTAGCTCACCACATCCTCCATAACACCCTTTTCTAGAATAATATAAAACCACCCAAATGTCTATAGTAGGCATCAAAAGTATACATCAAAACACCGGGGAAGCACGAGTACTCTCTAACTGTCCTTCCCAACTTTTGGAACTAGGCTTAAATCCTACCAGTTTATTCGGATCCCCAAGGCTCGAGACCTCATCTTCCCAAGAAGGCATCTAGATCAGTAGTCACATACATAGAGCTTATCAAAAGGCTAACCTAAACTCCCTCCACAAATTCTAGGTACAACCCCAAGAATCAAAGTCCAATCCCACAACACCACCGATGAGAAACACTCTATCCATTCTTCAGGGATTCATAATCACAACTCCAATACAAGGCATACGATTTACTGGCATAAGTAGTAGATTGAGTTTTCCCCAACCCATAAGATGTTACTTGTAATATTCTCCTTTGTGGTTATGGGCTCCCATGAGATCATCAAATAAATTGGCCCTCTCAGCCCACTGGTGGATAACTTGACAATCACTACCTCACAATATGCAATCAATGCATTAGTCATAATATCAATATCTCAAAGAAAGAATCCACATGCTAACTCTCACATGTCATCATGAGAATACAACATCATTGTCATCACCACATGCTCTCACATGTCATCATGAAACATCTTAGCATAAATATTTCCATGGAATTACATGATGCCATCACATTAGGAGATATTACCATAAAAAATATAACCTCCACATATCTTTATCAAATATATAACCGTATGACATTGCATAAACATAATAGTTGGAACCACATATAACATAACATCATGAAAATGCTAATCCTTTCAACACATATCACATGCATGGTAAATAACCATCATGATTCATCAACAAAATCGAATTTACTAGCCTGCATAATTACTAGCTTTGGATTTAAAGCATGAATTCATCATCAAACATCCATCTAGCACATGGATATACTTAGTTAAATTTGTCATCCCAAGCTAACTCAATAAGGGTCATCAATACTGTGAGTGCCCGATACCAAATGTTTCATGATTATCATTTCATCTTCTTCCAAAAAAGAAGGTTGGCAAATTACGAAATATGTATAGTCACCCTATCACAATCCATTTCATATCTACTTGAGCACTTAAGCCTTTAATTAGTTTATGAGATGAAATATAAAATCACTCAATCATGTAAAGACTTCTCTTAAAAAGTTTCACCATTCAAACAGTGACATGCAAATTAAATCCAACCATTTACCATTATGTACATAAGCTAAATTGTGCATTGAATCCCCAATAGAACTCACCTAGGGATTCATGGACAACATAGGGTTACAGTCTTTTCTAGCTCACTATTGGCTGTTCTGTTCTGTGCACGGGTTATAAGATCCAAGTTTCGGTTTACCTATGATAAAAAAACCCACCAGACACCAGCCCTTTAGGCATCACCTACTTGCGTACATGAAGTCTCACCCAAGGTATCTATTGGGATTGTAAGAACCAAGTTTCTACAGTGATAAGGGAAAGGGAGACATACAACTGATTCATGCTTCCTTGTTAGTATTACTGTCTAGGATTCATATTCCTTCTCTTAACATATGCCTGATTTATTGCAGGGATTATTTACAGTTATAGTTATGAATGTTGCGCTATAATTAATCCATAAACTAAGTCTAGTCTACGAAGCATAAACACATAATTCATAAGCATGCATAGATAAGTAGGTAACACAAGACACAATATCCTCTCTAAAATCTCTCTTTATTCATCTTCTGTCTTATCAACTGAATATTACATTCGTGACCTTTGCATAACCTTTCAACCTCACCGATCAATCTCTCTCTTTTCAGACTCTTTAAACCTCCCAACCCATTACATATTTATACCCCAGATATAGGGCTTAAATCCCTAGTCTATCTATCCCAAAAATAACCCATTGCAATGCATAGCATAGCCAACTTCAGTTAATTGGTTGTTTGCTTTCTTTTGCTTTTCGTTCCTCATGCATATTTTCTATTGTACTTCTATTTCCAGAATGTATCATTTGCTTGCTTTCACGCTTTATTCTCTTGCTCACTTGCGATCTACGCTCTTTCCTTCCTTTTGCGCACTTAATTCCTTATGTGGCTTTTCTTCATACTTAGGTTTTTCTCCCAAAATTGCATCCAAAACTGTCTGCCCAATAGACCCCTAACACTCACATGTGGATCGTCTCAAGCCACTCAGGCCTGTTGCATGTTCTTCCACGCTGCAATGAATTGTTGAGCGACAACCTTAGCGGCCTCTACCTCTGTGGAAATTGTGGCCTCTTTCACTGTTATCTCCTATACAACATGCATGGTCAAGTCTTGGAGTTTATTCTCTGTTTCGGCCATGGATTGTTTGACCTTACCTTTTACATTGGCAAAGTCTCCAATAATCTTTACTGCTTCTTCTTGCCTGGGTCCTAGTCGTTGCTGAAGGACCTTCTACTGGTCCCAAAGTTTCTTTGCTTCAACATATTCCTGGCACTGAGCCAACATGGCTGCCATACACTTGACTGGTGGCAAGGTAGTCGCCTTCTCTGCTTCTTCGTTTTCCTGTTCTTGTGCTTCTCCCAGCTTGGCCTCTACGACCTTCATCTTTGGGTCTCCCATGAGCTCTTTGTTGGCATAAACATGTTCAGACTAGGGTCCTTGTTAGGTTACTAAAAAAAGGTACCGAATTAGTCTAGAGCACTGACATTTTCATCTTCCCGGGAGGGAAGAAGTCTCACCTAAAGAAAAACCGAGAAAATAAAGAGAGGGAAGGGTAAGGAGAATACTTAGACAGACCCTTGAATTATAAAGGTTCACTGTAATCTTGCGCAAGATAGATTAAACCTGTAACAGTTCTGAGCAATTCCTAATTGGGAATAAAGAAACAGAGTTGTGTTTCCAGTCATAAAGAAACATTTAGGTATATCATACATAAAGATAATACATAACAACATTCCATTCATGCATTAGGACTAAATACACATGATATATATATTCAAAATTTAGGCCTCCAATTATATTAACATATCAGGTTATTCTCACAACTCGATCCTCATACACAAATACTCAGAGGATGTTCTACATCAGATGTGAGACAGTATTGTAGTCTCTTGCTCCTTTACATATAGACTGATACAAAACTCCAATACATTGATAGTCTGGTTCTTACCAAGATCTCCTAAACGTAGATAGTTCAAAAATATAGACCATTACAACAGTGGCTCTCATCACAACAATAACAACAACAACAACGAAACCAACAATAATTTCGGACTAACAACCCTAAACAATCCTATCGGTCTCATATATATAATATGATATTTAGGTTTGCTAGTTGAGAACCCGATAGTTCTCTCTTCTTCTTGATCTTGTTTAAACTTCTTTCCTCAATCTTGATGTTGCATTGTCCTTCCAACCACTTTCTGTTTATTTATTTTGTCCGATGTCCAGCTCCTCAACAACTTGTGCAACTTCTGTTCTCCAAAATGAAGCTACACTGTGTTGTGCACAAATTCTACTCAACAAAATGAAGGGCCCAACAAGATCTGACCACAATCCTTGACTCACCCCAAGTCGAGTCTTCAACTCTTCCGTGGTCTCTGGGTTGGCTTCTTGTTCTCTCTTTCCTTCTGGTTCCAAATTTCTTTCATTTCCAGCTTGGCCTGGTTCTAATTTATATTCTTCAAACGAAGGGCCCAACTCAGGTATGAGTTCTAGGGCTCTCTTCCTAACCTCTTGAAAGTTGTCCACTTTGTCCTGCCACTTCCTGGCAAGCAGTGAAGCTTCAACAACAAATTGTTGAGTGGAAGATGTGATACACTCTTTTTTCTTTGACACAACTAAAGAGTTCCATTTTGAGTTAGATATGGCATCCACTTGATGCATATGTAGATATGCTGTCTGGAATAGAGGTCAAAACTATCAAAGTTCCTTATTAGCCACAGTTTGGGCTTCATATAGTGCATTGAGGTCATTGTCTGCTTGTAGGATTTTGTCGAATTTCTCTTGTTGTTCCAGCAGATCTAGGGTGTTGACGACTTCTTCGTTGAGCGATTGGATCTTTACACGCAAGTCCTCCAATGTTTGGTTGCACCTTGAAATGATTCCCATCCAATCGCTAACCTCTCTGAAGATCTTTGTGCATTCTGCAGTTCGTTTATGCAAGGTTTCTCTTGCGTTGTTCCCTTCCAAGACGATTTTATCCATTTTCTCTCGTAGATTCCTCGATTGCAGTTCAACTTCTTTCTTATTGTCCCACAACTGTGCCTTGATATTTTCTACTCTTTCTACTAGTTCTGACCAAGCGACATGAATTCATTCAATCTTCTCCACATGCTCACTTGTTGTGTTGGATTCTGGCAGCTGAGGCGTTGTCTTTCTGACCATCGTCCAAGCCTCTAAGAGTTTTTCATTTACCCGTTCCACCTTCTGTTCTACCTGAACCTTTGAGTGTTCCTCCTTCATTTGTTGTGCTTGCACAAGGAGTCCTTCTTGTTTCCAAAATTATTCTTCTCTTTCAGCTTGCTGGATCCTCTGCTGCAATTGCTCATTCGAGACTCTGATTATGCCTACCGACTACGATGTTGGTAATTGAAAGAGTTTGCCTGATGAAGGAAAGAAATCCAGGGGTACTCGAACTTGTAGTGGAAGTCCACTAGCCATCGATTGTGTGGAGGGTGTCTCCACCTCTTATTCTCCTGTGGATGGACCTTGGAGTTGACATGCAATTCTAGCCTTCAGAGCCGCTGGAAATTGAGGAAAAACTTCTGTTTTGGTCAGGAAAAGTTGCAGCAATTCCGCGCATCGTTGTGGATCTTGGAATACTGGCTCCAATTATTCTTTCAAAGATGTTTCGCTCTAACCTGATGTAGTTTTGGGTTCCTTCTGAACCATCTGTGCTCTTGCCTCTTTCTGTATGAAACTTCTAGAGTTTCGCTTGTGTTGATGGGAATCTCAACATTGAGTGTTGAGAGAGGAGTCTCGATGCCTGGAACTTGTGGTATCAAAACAATTTGACTCTTTGTCGAATGCATAGTGCCCATAATGGGTACCGATGGAGTGACTGATTGGCTCAAGGCTTCAAGGGTCAGGGTAGTGTGTTCTGGTACATTTTCAGGTGGGTCTGGGAGATCTAACTACATGGGCTTGGTCGAAGTGGGTTGGGAATAAATGGTAGTGTCGTGCAGTGGTGATGGGTCTTGTGGGGGCGGTGGAGGTTGCTTAGTGATGATGGTTTTGGATGTGGTGGTGTGTGTCTTGGAATAATTAGTGATGTTAATTATAGTTTGAGCAACTCGAGTGACTACTTTAGTATGAGGTATAGCCAAGGATATTGGTTGTGGATTCAAAATATATACAGGAGAAATACCTGTTCGTGGCTTCTTAATTGAAGGGCCCCCTATGAAAGCAGTGGCTAGGATGTCATTGACATATTTTCTTGATACACTAGCTTGGTATGGGAGCTGCGAAAACATAGGAAATGTCCTCTTCTTGTGTTCCATAGGTTCTGCATCTTCTTCATCTTCTGAGTCTGTCAACATCTGGACCTTTTGTTTCTTCTCTACTGGGCTGAAACTCGACCCTACTCCTTCTTCCTGCCCCTTTTTCTTCAGAAGCTCTGCAGGTGAGAGGTGGTGCATGCCATATTTGCGTGGATTGTGCTTGATGACAGTCCATGACATGAATTACTTATCAAATTCTTCCTCATCAAGATAGAAGGGGAGCAACCTGGAGTGGAAATATTTGGGCTTCACATGACTCGACCAGACAAGGGTATTGTGGCAATTCAGGCCAAAGGATATGTTCTGGGTATTGAGGTTCAACAACTCCTGTGGTATGCACCATCGCTGAGTTTTGTCGATTAACTGAGTATACAATTTTTCAAAGGCGACGTTTTTGAACTCCATGTTCCCCTGATCTGGCCTTACATGGCACAACTCAAACCTTTTCCCACCGATCCTAATTGTCTTCCCATAGGTGGCTTCCATTTCCACATTGCAAACACTACTATTGGGTATCCATATGTGAAAATTACTCCTTTTTCCTGAGATTACTCACAAGTGACTAGGAGTTCCTCTAGTAGGTAGCTACACCAATTGAATACAACTCCTTTTGCACAAAAGTCAGCTACTGAAATAGCATCTAAGGTGCATTTCCCCTTGTAGTAGGAACGATGACCTTGCTTTCAATTACATAGCAGGATGTCCAGACTGTCTCCATAATTATTGGGTCAATCTTTGATGTTTTCCCCCCTCTCTGTGTGGAACTTTTCATATAGGCTGACTTCACCTTTCTTCTTCTCGTGCTTGCTCAGGCCTTGAAATCCTTTGGACACATCCTTACCCTCGAGAGATAATACGATGAGATGGTGGATGTTGTCTGCATGAATCAAATATCTTTGGTCGACCCATAAGCTTCTGTCATTACCCCATCTTATCAAAAACTTTGTACACCACGCAACCTCGCCAGTGGTCCCGAAGATCGGTAGATCCATAAGGTGCATGATTGTGGAGTTGAACAGGATGATGAACTTTGGCTTTGAGACAAACTGCATGCCTCCCATTATATCTGGGAACAATTCCTAGAACATGACAATGTTCATCTGCAGAAACAATACTTGGTCCATCAGATCAAGGTCCATAAGTTTCAGTTGGTCTGTCTTCCCCTTGACATCCCTGAAGATATCGATCCTAGGATCATATGGGTCATCTGGGATTGCTTCTTTGGGAGATGAACTCCTACCTCCCGCTGCTCTCGTCATTCTATCTCTGGATTGCTGATAAGTTGTGTGAGTTGGGGTCGACTTTGTGACAGGGGAACAAAAATATTTCAGAGTCTACGCGATTGCAGAAAATTCAAAATCAGATAGCTAACAACAAACAATGATTCTTGCTCCATGCGTTCATTGGGTATTATAACTGGATAACTAGAAAGATTCTGTAAGTGCACATAAAGACACTCATGATTAGGCCATAAACGTGGTTTTAGGCTTAGGTGTCCGATGGGACGGGTAACAAGGTAAGATCTATCTAGTGATCTTGGATTTTAGTGAATGGATTTATAGGGACATGGTTGAGCTGAGGGGATTAAATTTTTAACGGCTAAGAAGCATAGTGGGGATATCGATGGCATCTACACATATCTCACCTTTATGGTTTAACATAAATTTTTGATGGGTTACAATGGCTAT
The DNA here is from genome assembly GCA_900067695.1 of Picea abies. Classification (NCBI taxonomy): domain Eukaryota; kingdom Viridiplantae; phylum Streptophyta; class Pinopsida; order Pinales; family Pinaceae; genus Picea; species Picea abies. Next base: position 18,696 of record CBVK0101271851.1, on the reverse strand, counting down.
AATAAAGCGTATGACTGGACTGGATGAGTGTGGCACATGGGCTATGATCTAGTTTGGATTCACCCTCCCTTCGACCACAATGGGGGTCCCTGTCATATTTAATGACTTTATTTAATGTAATGGTGGATCTTCTGATCCTCTGCGGTTGAGTAAGTACTTCTGCACAAAATCAACGCTTAGACTGAAAAAGAATATATGTCATGGCACATTCAATGCACCCTCCGACATTATTAAATGAATTAAAGAAATTCTAGGAAATGAAAATCTAAATACTGTAAATGCTCCTTTGGACTGAAGAAACCATGATTTGGCTCAAGCATAAGAAATGTAGGGTTTCAGGCGGGTGCCATTCACGAATCCTGGTTGAAGGATACCATCCAGTTGCGTTAGCATGACTGGACCAGATTGTTAGCTTTCTGCAACTATGAATGGACCCAACCAATGCATGTGCAACTTGCCTCAATGTTTCTGATATCAACTGTCATAGAGTAGTACCTTATCCCCTTGTACAAATATTTTGGACTTAATATGCATGTCATGCCAAGATTTCTATCTAGATTTCTCAACTGTCTGATGGAAATCTGCCATAAATCTTGCTTCCTCAAGTTCTTGCAAATCTGCAATCCTATGCACAACTAATTCATCATATGTTATGTGTGTAGCTCGTGCTATATAGAGACTAGGGGTAATCAATTCCGTGGGTACACCAACTTATTTCCCATAGACCAACTGAAATGGGGTATACCTGTGTAACTTCTTCATGGTAGTCCTGTAAGCCCACAAGACTACTGAAACTCTATCATCCTAGTCTTCCTTGTTTCACAACATACTTTTGTTAGTCCTCTTTCTAGAATTTTATGGAATGTCTCTACTATACCATTAGCTTGTGGATGGTAGGGACTGCTCTTATGGTGTTGCATAAGAAATTCAGTTGTCAACATTGTGATTGTACTACTGATAAAGTGTCTACCTTGATCACTGGTCAAACTTCTAGAAAATTCAAATCGGGTGATAACGTTCTCAAAGATAAATCTAGCAGCTGTATCTGTAGAACAATCTTGAACTACCTGTGCTTCAACCCATCTTGTGAGGTAATCAATTGCGGTGATGATGTATCTATCCTTTGAGTGCTTAGCCAAGGGGATGATTGGTCCAATAATATCAAAAACCTTCTTCTCAAATGCCTGAAGTGCTCAGATTGGCTGAAGGGGTAATTCATCTCGGCGTGACAACTTTCCTACTCTCTGGAAGATGTCGCAAGATCTAACATATTCCTTAGCATCTTTAGATAACGTAGCCTTCCATAATCTAGCTTGCAGTATCTTCTGTGCATTGGATTTACCTCCGGCATGTCTTCCCGTAACTCCACTATGGCATTCCCACATGATATCCTTCCTTTCATGGTTCAAGACACATTTCCTAAGGATGTTGTTGAGTCACAGTTTGTAAAGTTGTCTGACAATCAATTGATAGTCTACTACGCGAACCACCATATGTCGCTTCTGGGTTGCAAAGTAAGTTTCTGGGTAGGCCCCTGTACTGAGGAAGATAACAATGTATTCAAGATACTCTAGAATGGCCTCAATCTAGAAAAAGTCCGCATCCAGCAGCTGATCATCCACTACTCCACCACTTTCTCCTAATTCCAACCTGGAAAGGTGATCTGGACCTACATTTCATCTTCCTGGTTTGACAATTACTCCAAACAAAAATTCTTGAAAAATAAGTAGCCACCTGCAAATTCTTCCTTCAAGTACTGGTTCATTGATGAGATACTTTAATGCAGAATGGTCGGTAAAAACCTTGAAATGAGATCCTAACAAGTAGTGTCTAAACTTTTGTAATGTAAAAATCATAGCTAGACCTTCCCTTTCAGTGGTTGTGTAGTTGCGCTCAACTTGCGATAGTTTACTATTGGAAAAGTAGATAGGGTGGTCCATATTTCCTTCCCCTGGTTGCACTAGAATGGATCCTAGGGTGATGCCTGATGCAAACACATGTACATGGAACTCAATTTGCCAATTGGGAAATATCAAGATAGGTGCAATACTTAGTTTTTATTTGAGAATGTCGAATGATTTATCACACTTTGGTGTCCATCGGAACAGTTCATACTTTTTCAACAATTTCTCAAGGGGTGCGGTGATAATTGCATATCTTCTGATGAACTTGCGGTAATATCCTGTATGTCCCAGCGTGGAGCGCGACAATTTGGCACTTGTAGGTGGTGGCATGTTCAGAATGAATGCAACTTTATCTGAGTCTACAAGGACTCCTTCTTTGCATACAATATGGCCTAACAAATTGCCACAAGGTACACAAAAAATACACTTCCTTAGATTCAGAGATATGTGCATTTCACAACATCTATCAAACATTAACCAGAGTAGCCCAAAATGGTCTTTTAGTAGGATGTACACTGTCCAATCATCGATATAGAATTCTACAAACTTGTGGATGAACTCTCTAAACACTGCTATCACAATCCAAGAAAAAACTGCAGGGAGATTTTTCAAACCAAAGGGCATTATGTTATATGCAAATGATCCCCATTCGGTTATAAATGTAGTCTTCTTCTTGTCTTCCTCTATGATTCTGACTTGATGATATCCTGAGAAGTCATCTGTAAATGAATAAGATTCTTTTCCTACAAATTTATCTAACACCTCGTCGTTGAAAGGTGTTGGAAATGGATCATGCACGCATGCAAAATTCAGATTTTTGTAGTCCACACAGACCCAAATGTCTTTTGTTCCTTTCTTACTCTGAATAACTATGGGGCTAATCCATTCTTCTTCTTTGATTGAGAAAATAAGTCTTGCCGCAAGCATTTTGTCCACTTCTTTCTTGACCTTCTCTTTTATTCTTGGATTAAGTCGGTACAATGTATGTTTCAGAGGTCTTGAGCCAGGTTTCAACTCGATTTTCATTTCTCCCATGGCTCCTTTTATACCTTCTAGTTTTGAGAACGTTTTCGAAAACAAGTCCACACACTCCTGCAACATATTATGTACTTCTTTCATAGTTTTCTCATCCCATTAGTCTCCGATAGAAGCTATCTTAGGATTATCCGCACTCCCTATATTAACTTTCCACAACTTCAATGGGTGATTATAGGATCTACATGTGTGACTAGGTACAATATCCTGAATCTCTCTACTACCTTCTGTTTCTTTAATGTCTAAGTTTCTAAGCTCTTTTAAATCATTAGGTTTTTCCAGGTCTTTCTCCACTTTAAAACAAGGTACAATTATCTTATCAATTTCAAGACTCAGACTAGACTGAAGAAATTGAACATGGTCAATACATACTACTAGACTTGATCTCTTTTCACAAATTTTAGTAAAAAGAATTTCCCTGATTCTTTGAAGGACTGTGTTAAGCTCAGGGCACTTACTTGTAAAGGATAAATCCTTGCAAAATTGTTCTTGTAAGGTTTTCCAATAGTTCATATGTATTCTGGCCTCCTCATGTATATACCAGGCTTTTGGAATAGGCCCCAACGAGTGGAGAAACACATGAACCCATAGGTGAGAAGGTGCTTCCACGACTCTCCACTACTCTAAGCAATTTTCAATATGCACTCTAGTGTCAGATCATCCATTGAACAGTTCTGCATCTTGAAGATCCATATTCATTTCTCCTTTCAACTAATCCCTTCTTTGGAATCGACATCAGATGGCTTGTTTTGCATCCTCCCACTCCATAATCGAGTCTTTATGGGTGGCCCACCATCTAGTGGGGGTATCTTGCAAGGCTAAGTTAAGAACAAAGATCCTTTGCTCCATCGTTATCTTCTCTTCCATGCTGGAAAGAAAACTATGTATCTTTGAGGTACCATCATATATCAGGGGTTCTCTGACCTCATTTCCAATCCATCTTGTTTCTTTGACAGTTACACATTGCCTTGAGAATCGCTCATATGAACTTTGCTGCCAACTGTCAAATGCTACTTTTGAATCCTCATCAGCATAATGTATTCTTCTCCAACTTACCGACCTTTCTGCAGTAGGATTTATGTAATCTGGTCTCATTTCTGTTGTTATGGTGTGTTAGTGCGCAAAATGTACTATCAAAATTTTAGGTGCATTCATCCAATTTGTGCTAGATTTTGCAAAATTCCTTTGGTCCTTTGCCAATTATCATAGCCTTCATATTCCTCATTGAGTCTTGACAAGCTCACACTGATCGCTTTTGATAGAAATCCCGTAATCTTTGTCCTCTGATCTACATTCCAAACCCTTTCTTATCCTCCTAAAAATATGGTATTATGGCTATCATTGAATCTAGGTCAAACCTATAGCTCTTTTCTTTCACTTGGAAATGTAAAATTGTTATTGGCCTTAACTACTTGAGTCTATGATTTTATTAGTTATTTTGACATAAATAAATAAAGATTGGTTTTTTAACCAACTTTGGATTTATGGATAAAACTGGGTTTTATTTGGCTTCTCGAGTGTTATTCAAGGTTTTGCTTATGGATAGAACTGGGTTTTATTTGGCTTCTTGGGTGTTATTCAGGGTTTTGCTTCTTTTTGTTTAAAAAGAAAAAATGACCAAAATTATTGTGCCCAATCTCCAATTATCAAGTCGACTTAGCACTGAAGACAAGTTCGCGAGCTATCATCTAAGCACCCAACAACACAACACAATGCACCAAAGTCAAGACCAAGCACCCAAAGCACCAAGACACATGGAGGTGGATCCTACAAAGGGGCACTACTATGCTCAACGCATCGAACTAAAGTGGGAACATGGGCACATATATTCACCTATGAATTCTGTGTTGGAAATATTTTCATTCATGTGTTGTCATTGATGTAAGAAATCATAATAAGCAGAGCAACAAGGTTAAGATCAGGAGGGTTAGCAAATGAAGAGATAATCTGAAGCAATTCGTGATTATTGTTGATCATGATAGGATCAACAATGTTCCTATGATAAAAGCTCAGAATGGTCAGTGATATATAGAGATCAAAGCTTAGAAGATATGGCACGATGAAACTCAGATCAAATCCAAACCATTGATGCATAAATGACAGATCAACGACAAGGATGAATTTCCAAGAGAGAAAGCATAATTAAAATACTCGCCAGTTACAATCCCACAATCGGTCTAGATTTTCAGATCTCATAGCTCCAAAGATCTACGACTACGGTTGATCCAACAAATGAGGAGATTAAGCCAGATTAAATCGTGACCGTCAGATGTGCAATCGCCAGATCAACAACAAGGATGAATTACGGAGATCGAAAGGAGAATTAAATATCACACTTGTTCCAATCTCGCAATTATTCAGGACCGTCCGATCTTATAGCCTCAAAGTTCGACGACTATGGTTGACTCACCAACAATGCACAACTTCATATTGCGGAATTTGGGTGTCGAGTTAAATCACTTGCAAGTTGTGGTTCCGCAATCATAGTCGACTGTTGATCTACTTTAGTGCCTTCATAACTGTTGGATCACTTTAAAGTGGAAGGATATGATAAGCAAGGTAAGATCTGAGATCTCATTTATGCGAATTTTTGTAAGCCATTGGATCATTCTAAGTGGAAGGAAAGGATAAGCTAGAAGAGCTGCACTGTAGACAGATCGAGCCGTTGATCCAAGATCCAGATCCAGATCAAATGAACATATTTTCACTTCGGGTTTAAAGATGTGAGGAGGTTACGATCCATAAACTTTGATATTTGGGATACCCGAAGCCCAAAAATCTGAAATGAATAAGGAACATTGGATTTGGAGGACATACGATGACCATTGGATCAAGGTTGTTGGTCAACAGATCACGTTAGCAAGGACACTCAACAGACCACATCAACAAGGATGGTTGGCAGACCACGTCAGTAAGGATACGTGGTAGACCACGTTAGCAAAGGGCATATGGGAGACCATGTCAGCAAGGATATGAGTCATCCGATCTAAAATATCACTTCAAGAGTATTCTCGACCATCGATCTACTACAATGGAAGGATAGTGTAAGTGTAAATGTTAACCGACAGCAAGCGGTCTCCACCATTTATGACTGAATCAACAAGTGATCACTCCAGAGGAAAGAAGGGGTCGATATTTGAAATATCTGAAGTCCAAAGACCCAGAGTAAAAGGTGGCCATCCATATCGATGCTTGATTAAGTCCTAACCTTCAGATTTAGTAGTGAAAGGATGAGTGTAAAGATCAAAGCTGACCGTTGATTTGGTTCTGTGAAATAAACCATCCGATCTATTTTGAAGATTTGAAAAGTTGAAAACCTGAAGTTTTGAAGGGCGAAGTCCCGTCAGCTATCCATCTCATCAGAAGATTGAATCGTGACTATTGATTTGATAAGCGCTCAAGCACTCGTTTGGCTTAGCATCTGGTTACCTCCACTGGTCATATGGAATAAGAGATATACGGGAAGAAGATAATACGTTGCTAAATTTGATAAGCCCATGGTTCTATGCCTGTGATCACATAGAAATGGTTTGAAGGAAGCACCTATGCAGAACTATGATTCTGCGATAATAGCAGAGATTCAAATCAAATTAAAAGGATGAAATTGATCCATGAATATGATCAATTTATGAAAAACCTTCTCGGGAAAATAAATAAACAGTAATTAAGATTAATTAATCGAAGAGGTGCGATGGTCAAAATAAAGGGACACAATTGTGTCACTCTCACACCGTTTGAATAATATATAATCAACGAAGAGTGTTGAGAAGAAGGGTGTCTCTGCAGTCCAAATCAGAGAATATATTAAATCAGAGAAGCAGAGAGAGATGCAGTAAAATAATCTATACAAAATCTTGTCCAGATTTAGAAAATCAAGGGTGGTTGGGTGGTGCAAGGGCAGGTTGGTGCCTACAGAGGGAGTTGGTGCTTCGTTGTCTGTTGTAGCTGACTAAACAGGGGGTTGTAGCCTCCTACCAGTTGGTGCTGGTGAACTAGGGTGTGGGTGCATCCTGATCAATTGGTGCTGATCTAAAAGGATGAATATCTTCCTTCTATGTAACATGCAAAACAAATTTTGCCGTTAATAGAAAAGAGTTTGTGGTTTTTCCAATTGGGTTCCACGATAAAATACTCTGTTGAAATTATGTTTGCATTAATAAATGAAAAATTGATATAATTGTTGTGTCACTGATTCACCCCCCCTCTCAGTGATAGGATCTGATCCTTCATTCTGTCACCCAACAAATGTGGTATATATTCCACAACGCAAAAGATGAAAATGTAACGTTGTTTATCCTCCCAAGGCGTTAACTACTAAATGTTCGAACACTATGCCACAAAATCTCCATATATGAAATCAAAGGTGAAATGCCAAACTCTTAAACATGAAAATGCCAAGAATCATTGGATTTGGCCTGCCATCATAGAAGAAAGAACTCGATGAAAAGACCAAGCCCGGATGAAGCTCTTCTTATATGATTTCGACATTAGAATGATGAAGAAGGCTTAACAGATTCTTGTTGGGCTTTGTGTTATCTTTCTGATGAAACAAATGATAAAATTTAGGCTGTGATTGAGGCTGGTGTTTGTTGAAGACTAGTGGAGCTTCTACTACATCCATTCCCATCTGTTCTTATCCCTGCTCTCTGGACTCTGGGCCATATTGTGACTGGTGATGATGTAAAAACTTAGTACATTATCCACAATCGAGCACGTCCCTGCCTCTTGGCACTGTTGACCCATAATCATAAGAAAATTATCAAGAAGGAAGCACGCTAGACCATCTCAAACATAACTGCATAAAACAAATATCAAATACAGGCTGTGATTGATGGAAACATCATTCCTCCTCTTGTACAATTGCTCCAAACTACTGAATTTTGATGTATAGTGTATACAGGGCAAAGTCCATTGGAGAAATGAATTTGGAGTCAGATGCTCTCCAAGGTATCCATAGCCTAAAAACCAAGCATCAATACAAGAGAAAACACACCACACAATGCCACGAGGATGAGACATCGAACATGCACTTCACCATGCATTGTAGTGATCATTATTTCATGATGCAATGTTTTGTGCCCTAGGAGTTTATTCATTTTTCTCTAGCATAATTTTGTCATCAGTTTGGTACTCTTTGTGGTTCGTGGGGTCTCCTAATTGACAAGCCTAACACCATAAATCTATTCATCAAGCAGCTCGACGAGTTTCTTATGAGAGTGTTGGTGTTGGAGTTATGCTATAGGAATAATAGCTACATAGCATATGCAAATTTATTTTCAAACTTGAACATTCTTGAAAAAATTGGAGGTTTTGAAATCAATCATGTATTCACACATAGCCAAAGGTTAAACAATGAGGAAATAGTTGATTTTGTAAAGGCCCTCTGCAAGGTATCCATGGATTTACTAAGACAACTAGCTATGAATTTTCTAGAATGAGAGGAGCTCATTTGTCAACATCAAAGTTATAGATGACAACACCATCCTCTATTAGCCATTTTGCAGCACCAAGCACTCCGAACTCTTGATTTGGAGGTTTTTGAGGAACATACGGTCGACAATTGGGAAGGTAAGGTTATGACTGCTTCTATCACTTCAGTTGAAAGATAGAGGGACACTTGACCAAGGGAGATTTCTCAGATCACAGGTCAATCCAAGAACTCCAGAATCTAAGATAAAAAATGGGGCAGTTAGAGACAAGTGGCAGAGTATCTCTGCTTTCAAGGCATTGGTTGAGTATGACAACGACCTCAACATCAATAAGGAAGTTAAAGGACATCTGGAAGCAATGATCTTCTAAGTTAGATATTGAGTTTCTATAGTAAAGGTGGCATAGAAATTATCTAGATTCTAGGATCATGATCAACCAATTCAAATTTGTTCCTGATTTTGTGGACAAGTGGCAGTCAAATACAGATTTTAAGGAACTTGAAGATGACAAACAAGATTTTCCAGAAAAACCATATTCAAGGAGATAAGGTAGCAGTTAAAGGCATCCAAAGGCACACCTGGCAGATTGGCATCTTCAACAGTTCGAGATTTTGCAAATATGTTTTTTGTACTTTGATTATATTATTAGCAAAAGTAGGAACATATAAGGATGAGGAATTTGGTATCTAAGCAATGTTTTTTAATAGGACAAGGGTTCAATTGTTAAAGACCCGAGAGGGTTTTAGGAGCAGAGGAGATGGTATTTATTAGTTTGTAGGCCAAAGGGGCAGAGGGATGTAATTTATTATGTTATTGAATATTCATCATAAATGTTTTATCAGATTGTTCTCTCTACTTTATATTCTATCTTTTTCTTTTTTTGAAAGTATTATCTTGATTTATGGATCCCTGAAGCAACACAAGATTTGCTGTAAACTTGCCCATCTATCTTTGTTTACTTTTCAAGCATATCTTAATTCTCTCTGCAAAGAGGGTCTTTTCTTAGTGAATGTTTCTTCTTTTTATCATTGAACAATTCCTTTATCGGATAGTCAACTTTAATGCCTTCAATGAATAGAGTACTTATGACTCCATTTCCCAATGGTCCATTACTGGTATGCAATGACCTCTGTTATATTTTCCTTACTCTATCTCTCTGATCCATGATTTGAAAACCCAATATAAATCAAGTTGTATGTTACCAATATTACACCCATTTGTAGTCTGGGGGTGACTCTGGGAGTGCTAAAAGAAGCATTGCGAGATTCAGAAGTTCTTCCAGAAGAAGGGAAAAGACTATGACGATAACTCGTTCCAGTAAACCAGATATACTTCCTGTAGTATTCGTGGATTTGAATTTACATATAAAATTCCATTCTTCCCAAATAAAGCAAATTGAGAAAGAAGCTTATACGAGAAAGAGACCCATGTATGAAGATATAAGAAGATATTGTTTGGATTCAAACAACTTGATGCAGATTATCTTATATACAATAGAAGCACGGTGAAAAACTTCTATGACAGAAATAGTGTATCAAAATGGTTACTCAGAAGTCTAGGATAATGGATTGCTAATCCATGACAAACTCTCATGATAACAGAAGAAGTGCTACTTGGATATGTTTCAATTTGAGCTTTTCCACGATGTCATGAGCTAGCAGTAAACATAAGTATTGAATTCAACCATGATATATTGCAATGATCAGAGCTATGTGAAGCCTTAAGAGAAAACCAGTGTTCCATGACATACCAAAGTACATTGAGATCAAGCATTATATTCTTCGTGATAAAGTCCAGAAGAGAGAAGTGGTTCTCCATTATATCTCCACCGATGAGTAGATAACAAATATTTTGGAAAAGCTTCTATCCAAGATGAAAATTTTGCATACTTAAGAAACCAGCTAGGGCTCGTGGAGCCAACTTCCTTATTGAAAAAGGAAGATATTACTCCCAAGTTGGGAGGGAGCACTGATATGTTATTGATTTATGGAAAATCATTTTTTCAGTTTGAAAAATGGTCTAGGATGGACAGTTCCTTTCTAGTTTGGAAAGTGGTTTGATATTTCCAATGGACATTCATTTTCCAGTTCGGAAATGGTTTAGATCAGACAATCATTTTCATAATGAAAATGGTTCGATAAATTGCTGATGTACCATAGAAAATGATTCCCCTTGTGGCCAGTGTGGGGGAATGGTCTAGGACAATCATTCATATTTACAGTCACTCTGATTAGTGGTCAATTAGAATGGTTCACCTCATTGGGAAATCATTCTTTCGAAGTTCATAGTTGTGAGCAGTTTCGAAGAATGCGCTGTTTTGGAGGTTGGTGCAGGACAATCATTCCCTAGGGTAGACTCATTCTCTCCAGGTTTCACTATGATTAGTGTCGAAGGAATGGCCAAGTTAGCTGAATGGTCCAGGTTCAACAATCAGGGACAATCATTCCCTAGGGCAGATTCATTCTCTCCAGGTTGCACTATTATTAGTGCCAGAGGAATGGCCCAATTAGGTGAATGATCTAGGCTAAAAAATTAGGGACAATTATTCTTCTATGCTTGAGAAGAATAGTCCAGATAGCCCATGACTAATGTTTTACTTTTTGAGGGCAGATGCTCTTCTAGATATCACATATGTGAGTGGAATAATTTTCCAGATGACCCAGTTTGTATATTGTTATGCAGGTTGATATCAGATGATATGATTACTGTGGAGACTGTATGCCACTGTGGTGGATGTATTCCACTGGTTGTGACTATGTGTCACTAGTTAAGTATCCGTGTGCTACTTGGTGTGGTTGTGTACCACTGGATAGTAGTTGTGTACTACTATGGATAGACATAGTTGTGCTCTATTGAATGGAATTGTTCTGATTTCCATGAAGACTATCAATTGTGTTGGAAATGATTACTAGCTAGATGGATAGTCAATGTGCTAGTGGACATACATTCTCCAGGAGGAAAATGGTCTAGGACATTTATTCTTCTAGGACGTATGTTCAAATTAGAAGAATAGTCCTTGTAGTCCATGGCATGGATTCCAACATTTGTTGGAACAATTATTCTTCTAGGACATATGTTCAGATTAGAAGAATGGTTCTTGTATCACTCTATGGAGTGAGTGACTTATTCAACATCATGCTTGATTACTCGGATGGAGTATGGATTCAAGAGATGATGCAGTTGATGCTACCAGATGATACTGATAATGATGACGATGCTATTGGTAGAATGGTATGTTTGTGCTTAAGACCATTTCTTTCAATAACTCCCTAGATAGGAGGGAGTGTTGATATTATGGTAGCTGTGGGAGGTGTTATCCTCCACGTGTAACCTTGACAAGACTAGAATATTTCGCGAAGCAAGAGAAACACTAAATATTTGAACAATAAGCCTAGAAGACAAGTCAACTAAATATATTAATTTAATATTGAGTTTTATCCCTCTGGAAGAGAAGTCGGCCCAGACAACCAAGAAGGAGTAGTATAAATACAAAGCACTAGAGCTCATTTAGCACACACTCACTCGCAACTGCAAAAATTTAGTTGTGCACAAGTTTGGAGAGTAGATGCTGTTGCAACTATTGCAACTTGTATTTTCAGTTTTAGGGTTGGACTTTCTCTTGGTTATGGTTTGGAATTTCTTCCTTGTGCGCTAGCTATGTAGAGAGGTACATCACATTGATTGGCTATTGGTTCTAGGGTTAAGGTTAAGGTGATCAAGGGTGGCTTCAACCTATGGTTGGGTGAGAATATTGCTATATTGTCTATGGTGAAATGAGCTATATTTCTACCTCTACAATCAATGCCCTGACAAAACTCTCAACCCCTACCTATTCTTCAAGCATGGGACAACTTTGGAAGTGTGTTGTACCAAAACATTGAGTTTCTTTGGAACATATGTAAAAAAAGTCTTTCCTCCACTCCATTCCAATCCCTCCAATAGGGACATGACCCATCACACTACATTTTAAAGAGAAAAATTTCCAAAATCGTATGTCAAATTCCCTCTAACACAACTTTGTCTAAACAATTTACCTTTTGATCATGGTTATGATCACCCCAGATTTGTGATTCTTGGTGACTATGGTTCCACAAATCCTTCCAAAATAGAGACCTTATCTAGCCAATATCTTTCCTAGAGACACAATCAAGAGTCCAAGTTGTCCACTTGGAGATAGAAACATCAAAATCAACCTTGATTCCAAATCCCAAGCATTTTGTGGCCCTCAAATTGCAGTGATAGAAAGCCAAAAACTAATTGCGATACATTCTACATCCTTTTAAATAGAGTTGAACCTAAAAGTAAGGCCTTAGCATTGCCAATGATGTCACACATATGGAAAGGTACTTTAATACATTGAATGTGATATCCCCATCACATCCAATGTTGAAATAAAATTTACCAAGGAACATCCCCCTCTACTACCTCAATTACCCATTTTCCAGTAAGATTTACTCTTTGAACTCTTATGTTAAGGAGACTCAAACCCCCTTGATCCCTTGGTAAAGTGAAAATATCCCAAGACACCAATGGAATCCCTTTTTCCCCACCCTGCTTGCCCCAAAGAAATCTTCTGAAAACTCACTCCATCATTTTATAGGCTAATCAAGAAGGGAAATGACAAGAATAGTAATAGACTTTTTCTGATGCTAATTCTATCAATAATGGTAAAATTCTTGACAAGAGACTAATCAAGGTGATACCAAGCTTGATTTTTTTTTTCTAGTTGTCCCTATCTTTTGCTACATTTTGGTTGCATATGGAAAATAAAATTGTAACAATGCCAAGGGGATGCATAACAACTGTGGCAATAGATTGTGGGCTTTCATTGTTCAAGAAAAATTTAAGGTTTTTCACCTAGATTGCAAACTGAATTCATACAAGATGTTAATGAGACAACCATGGATTGCAAATTGAATTCATAAAAGATGTTCTAGAAAGGCTTGTAGAATATCACAATTTGGGTTGATTAAAGTATCTTGTGGAGGAACAGTCTAATGAATTTATTGAACTCCAGGATTATACATGTTTCAAGATAAGTATTGTTCCCTTATTGTTTTTCTTAACAAATCATTTATTTTGTGCATGTGATGTTCCAATTTTGTATATGCATAAATTTGACAATATTATGGACAACTTTTGGACTAGGATTGAGCTACTAATATTGGCACATGGTTAAGTGGCTAAATTTGTATTTGTCTCTAAAAGCATTTTGTAGGGGAAGATTGTGCATATATTTCCACATAGATAAGTTAACATAGAGTTCCACTCTATTATCCCACAAAAAGAGTTTGTTTGCATTAAATTGATTAAAAATATCATCATTTATTTTCTTTTAGATGAGATAAAAGAATATCTATCTTGACAAGCTTCCATGTTGATTGGAACTCACCAAACCATTGGTGTTTATCACCTAGAAGTGTTATTTACCAGGAAATAGGGCTAAGGAAAGATAACTAGAGGGATGCAATTCCTAATCAATAATAGTTTCTGAATATCATATCCCTCCAAGATTTTATGAATCCATTTCACACACATTTCTTGGAATTGAATATAGATGTTAAGAATACCCGAACCTCCCCAATCCCTTTGGGTACAATAGGGGCTCCAAATGATTAATGTGAAAGTCATCCAAATTATAGGCCTATGTTTTCTCCTCACGAACCACAAATCTAACAACCTCTACAAATGTGTCTAAACAAAGAATAGAACCTATTGATGGGCTCAAATGACCCGTTCAAACAGGTAAGGGAGGATGCTCAATGACAGGTCCCAATTAGACCCACTCTCATTTGGGATAGCATTTCCGACTAGAATATTGGCTTGGTTGCCACTCTAAATTAACTATATAAATATGAATATGAGAACCAAAGGTTCTCAGATGAATTAAAATCTAAAATTAAACTAAGATGATGTTAGCTAAAACTAAACTAAGATGCAGTTCTACACTGAATTAAACCTATCCTGATCAGGAGCCAACTAACGGGGATTAAACACAGTCAAGAATGATATCTTCTAAATTAGAAATAATTCATACATTCAGACGATGAATAAAGTTGTAATGCAATTAAACATGTTAACAAAAAATCACACTCATGTTTAATAACACTATAATTGTATTTAATAAAGGAAATAAGAGATAATCTATGCTCGAGAGAAAACTGCAGAAATAGTTCACATATTTAAACTCATAGAACACAGATAAACAATAAAGCATTGAGAAAAATATCAAACACATTCATGAGAATCACATGTCTCCAAAATGCCTCTTTTTCTTTATTCAAACGAAACTAATAATACCATCTGAATTGCAAAAGCACAAAAGTCCTTTCCTTTTTACATTCATCTCTTTATAGAATGCAAGGAGAATATTTTTTGTATTTTTCTAACTATCAAACTGTCATAGGATTGAGACAATGATTCAGTTCTCTTTCCTAATTAGGGTACTATAACAATTACAAAAATATGATTCTACTACAAAATTCGGTTACAATATAATAATTAAGTGGGCCTTGGTGGTTTCATCTTGTCTATGAAGTTTTTCCACATCTTGAAATTCTCGAGTATAGTATCCACTCGGAAGATGTGTCCTTTCAAGATCCGTTTCATTGTTGCAAATGGGGATAATAATTTATGTCTTCAATTTGTGCTCTACACGTTGCAAGGAATATTCAGTTAGCGAAATTAACTTGGTGGACCGTATTACCCTTGTCTCTATAACCTATGAATTAACTTCACTGATGAATTCAATGGAATTCATACTAAGGATTCTCTTGATTTTCACATCTTCTACCATTGTTTGAGTTGATGATTCCTTCTCTAAATCTCTTAGGGGATCCATTCCAAATTGTGTGAGTAGGTTTTTGGATGACTTCCACAACTCTTTGCTTGTTACATTGACCTACTCCTGGGTGTTCTTAATATATTTGATCATCACCATCCCTAAATTTAAGAGTCATATATCTACGATTCTTTTCTTATCCAAATACACAGGAATAGTTTCAAGGGAGTTCTAATGAATATCCCGCCATTCAGTAATTATGTTGTAGGCCTCTTGTTCATTTTGGTAGTTTTCTCGCATATCCCTCACCTACAAACTCAACTTCATTTGATTAGATTTGGTTTTATGTATTTTTTTGAGTGCATAGAATAATTTATTCTGCAAGTCCCTGAGTCTTTCATTCATGTTGATGGATTCTCCTTTTATAATGTTTAGAGAAACTATTTGACTTTGGTTCTCTTCTACAATTTTCTTTAAGAGATCATTATCTTGCTGCAGTCTTCTGATTTTTTTTTCAATATTTTCATTGTAAGTACTTATCTCATACTGATCACCTTTGAGTCTTGTGACTTCTTGGGTATGTGAAAATTTGTTTCCTTCGATCTCATCTAGATTTGATTGTTGTTTGAGGGAATTGAATTCTACTTTTAGTTCCCTTTCTTGGATCTGAAGCAACTTCAATATCCGATCTTTGTGAATCTGTTTTGTTTCCAGGATCTATTTTATGAACTCACTTTCCATGGAATACTTGATAGTATCTAGGGCTGTTTCTAATTCAGTAACTCTATATTTTTTTGTATCAAGAGATTATGCAACTTCACGAACTGGCATAATATTTACACCGACAAAGGCACTAAGTGTTGAAGCTTCTTGTATTGTATTGTCTTTAAGGTATGGTCCTGCCTTCCACTTGATACTTCTTTCACGGGTCTCATGACTTGTATCAACATTCTCTCTTTTCCTCTTAGGTTCTCTTTTCTTTATGGTTCTCGTCTTATGGTTGTAGTAGTAGTCACTAACAACAATGACTGCACCTTCAAAACCTAGTCTTGCAGTTGTGACCAATAAACTTCCTGGAATGGCTTCCAATGGAGTACATTATTCTATCGGGGTGTCAAACAGGTTAGTGTGAGGGTCTATTGTCACAATTGTGTTGTAGTGTGTTGGTATGTTCTCTTGATATTTGGAAGCATTACTCCTTTCTTCGTCTTCCTTATTCTTGTGCGATCAATGTTGCTTGCACTTCGCTTACAAATTTTTCCTCTCTATATTTGCACTCGTTGATTTATCCCCGTTACTTCTTTCTGAGGAAAGATCCTTAGCTTTGGTTTTTTCCAATTTGGCCTGTTTCTCTTCGTCCTCTTCCCTCTTTCTCTTTTGGTACCTTTCCTCAACCTCATCAACTTTTCTTTCCAATTCTGCTTCCTTTTCTTTCTTTTCTTGTTCTTTGGTTTTCGGTCTTTATTTATCTTTTAGGAGAAGGGATTTAAATTGTTCTATCCTCAATTTTATATCCTGATCTTCTTCTTTCCTCATTTGTTCTCAAACTTCTTCAGTGGTGAGTCTTTATACTGCCTCTTAAAAACATAAGGATCCCTAGAAAATATCCTTTGCAAACTTGGATTCATGCACAATCTGTGGTGCCAATTTAACATCCCTCATATGTTCATATACTACATTTTATTGGTCATGACATTTTGGTTCCCCAACATAGAGACAAAATTATTTTATGATTTCAACCTCCTTTTCAGATTGTTTCTTAATCTGTAGAGAAAATAGGCCTGTGTGAAGAGGAAAAATGGGCCAATAACATTTGTTTTTCTCTTATAAATAAGAAGTAGTTCCCTTTTCTACTGTCTGATAGGATATCTCTCTCACCAGTAGTTTATCAGGTACATATTTGGGTAATAGATGTGGTGGTCCTGTGGCCCCAAATATTTTGACATAGGTATAATACTTCTTCATGTACCAGTCCTTGATTCCTTTTAGGGCTTTGATAGTTCCCAGGGAATCATTTGTGGGTAAGAACCAAAGATGGATTTGTGAAAGGAAGTGAGAAAATGGTCACAAATATCATAGAAATGATCTTTGCAGTTAGCTTACCATAGTTGAGAACAATACACATGAACATGGCTTTGATCTGAGGTCCAAGCCCAATTAAAGGCAAAAAAATAGTTGGTTGCACTAATCGCTTCTATAAGATAGGATGACATGTAAAAACCAAGATTTTTCATACCTTTAAGGTCCAGAAATTGATTTGCAATGCTAAACAATAGGATGGTAGCCCAATTGAAAAATCTATCAGTTTTAGCCACTGTATATTCCATAGGAAACCATTCCATCCCGAAATGGGTACTAGTTTATTCACCATAAAGTCTATAAATCATATAATTCAGAATTCTATAAGGGTTTTTTAAATACCATTCCAGGATGTTTCTCTCTCCCTTTTTTGTTGGCCATTCCTCATCGACGAATCAATCTGCAATTAGGGTTTCAAAATCATTTTGATTAATCCAAAATTTTTCTAGGAATGACTTGTTCAATGCAACAGTGGGTTCTAGGGTCTTATATCGAACCTTGGCATCTTTTTTCTTGAGCAAGGAAATTGGGAGGCCCGAAGCATTGACTATCAATCCTGTATATTTCTGTAAATGTGCAAAACACCACCTTGTAAAATCATTGTTTGGAAGGACTTACGGATGGGAAACTACTGTGTGGATGTCTCTTTTGAGGAAATTTTTGTATTTTTCATGTATTTAGAGTTTCCCTTTTCTGGTTGTCATCCGAGAATTTTTTCCTCCCACATAAACCATATCATTAAAAAAAATAAGTGCATATCCATAGTAATACAGATAACAATTGCTAAATGATTTACAAAACACTTACTTGTAGACTAGAGATAATAATCGATGGAGCAATTGACCAAACTTTTGCAACAATAGTGTCTACTCTTCTTAGTGGTAATACAGACAAGTAGGGTAAATTTGGTTTCTATAATGTTTTAATGTTTCCCAAATTCCCTCCAAATCCTTGTGCAATTAATGAAGAAATGCGTTACAACTCCGAGTTGGTTAGAGTCATATGTGGTGCCATAGATATTTTCGTAGACAGCCCAAGGATCATAATCGTTAATCATATCATTGAAGGAGTGGAACTGATAGGAGGAAGGCATCACCAATAAGTTGTCATCGTCAGAAGTTTGTAAGGGTGAAGAAATAACGAGTAAGATATTTCCACGTGTGATTCTAAATATGGTATCATGAAGTGACGAGGAAATGAGGCCCTATTAACGAATCATGTTAATGTGGGTTTAGGAACCAATCTTGTCGTGCCCTTTGGATGATGACATGGATTTATAAATAGGGGCACTCTGTCATCAATGTTTAAGGAAAACTTATGAAAGTTCATCTCTGACCGTTTTTTCCCTAATGATGACGTTATAAAGGTGTCATCGTTGGGATTTTAGTCTCGAGAGCATTGAAGAGATGGAAGAAAAAATAAAATGAAAATACAAGGACCAAGGTCATATGAATCAAAAAAGGGGGGG
>CBVK0101271850.1:0-10315 GCA_900067695.1 Picea abies | reverse complement strand
GGGGGGGGGGGGAATCTTTTTAGTTGTTAATGGTTCACTTTTGAAAAGGTTTTTCTTGAGGCTTCATTGGAATGACATGAAAGGTGTGAAAAGATGAACTTGGAGATTAAAAAAGAGCTTCTTCTCTTTGGATTTGGTGACCATATGAAATCATTGAGCTTGTAAGTGAATAAATAATCAAGTAGGTAAAGAGTAGTGCCTTGTCAAATTTTGGTAGTATGAATGGTCCCCACCAAAAATAATAGTTTTGTTGTGTTGTCACAACAAATGGTGACTTGCATGGGAGAACCAATTATCTCTATTTCAAATTAATCACAAGATAATATTTCTTAAGTCTTTGAATATTCCACAACATTTACAGATTGACCAATACCATGGACCCCACAAAGAATTCTCTATAGAAGGAAAAGGATAAAGTGACTTTTCCTGGTGATCTTCAGGATAATTCAAGAGAGAGAACATTAAAAATGGGATTAGTTGATTTATTTTGAGAGTATGGTAGGATTAGAACACCACAGAGGCTCATACCTGACTGTTTTAAGACCACAATGTATTCCTCATCTCTTTGTCCTGGAATTTATTCACTTCCAACGAACATCCATAGCCCTGATGAAGTTTCCTTGGTATCATACAAGCACAGACCCACTGTGAGTGAGTGTCCATATCCCCAACGAGTTTACTTATACTTCCCACACTAATGATAGTGCTTTCAACTTCCTTTTTATTTCATTAAATTTTCACCCTTTTATATTTTAGTTATATATATGCATATGCATGTAGGGTGTGAAGAAAGAGGGGTGATACAAGAGTCATTTTGATCTGCAGGTCTCATTCAGTGATTTGCTTCATGGGTTCTTCCCAACATACTTCTATTAAACTTTCAAAATTATGGGGTATGGAGGACTCATGAGAATGATCCAAAAGACACCTAGATTTGTTACCATATATTGTTTAAAGAACAATGAGCTTCCTATGAGAATAGTCACACAAGAAACCAATCTCCTGTCAACTTTAGCGACTTGCACACATGTTATGAAAAATTGGTGGCTTCCTAAAAAAAAGACTCATGGATTCATCCAATAAAGTACAACCATAAGTCGGATTTAAGTTTTTAATACCAAACACAATAAATTTCATTGTTACAATGAGTACCTGACTAGTTATTCTCTTGTAAGGTGCTTGCTAGGCTTGAAAAATAGTTTCTAGTAATTCAAATGTGAAAGAGGTTAGCAAGGGATTTATTGTTATGGGGAGGAGGAATTTAAGCAATAGCTTCAGTCTTTTTAGGTTCAATTTTCATACCATGTTTGGGAACAATAAACCCTAAAAGTATTCTTTCATCAACTACAAAAACAATGTTTTTTGGATTGAGGGATATACCATACCTCCTACACCTATTGAATACTCTCCTCAAATGGGTAATATGGTCGTTTTTATATTTGGAGAAGATAGTAACATCATCCAAATACACCAAAACACAATATCTAATTAGGCCTCTGAAAGCAATATCCTTTTCTCTTTGGAAGGTTTCTCCAACGTTGATAAGACCGAATGGAATTTTCCTATAAGCATAGGTTCCCCATTTAGTTCGGAAAGTAGTTTTCAATTGGTCATTATGGGAAACCAGAACTTGGTTATAAACAAAGAAGCCATCCAATAAAGATAGCATTTATGAACTAGATACACTTTGCAGGATTTGCTCCATAGGAGGTACTAGATAGTTGTATTTCTTAGAAGCTCTGTTTAAATTCCCGAAATCAATGCAAAGCCTTATGTTCCCATTCTTCTTCCTTACTAGTACAAGGTTAGAAACCCACTGAGTATGTTTGACTATGAATATAATCTTAGAGACTAACAACCTATTCAACTCAGCGTTAACTTGTGGCTCAAGACTAGGGTGCATCTTTCTCAGCTTTTGTTGAAAAGGTTTTGCTTGAGGCTTAATTGGAATGACATGTTGCATGATCTTGGTGTCATAAGTTTTGAGGTATGCATACATCTAGGAAAATATATCTTTGTGTTCCTTGAACAACTTGATGAAATATTTTATTTAATCAAGAGAACTGTTCTTTCCCAGATTGATATTTTGAGGTGTGGTACTTGTTCCCATATTTACTACTTCAAATTGCAATGATGAGTTGTTGGTTTTGCAGTTTGTTTCCCTCTTGAACTTATTATAGAGATGAAAAAGTTTCTCCAATATCACTACATTCTTAGGTATGTTGTTAGCTAGACCATGTTGATTTCTTTGTTGAGATTGATCGATGGCATCAAAGTTCATTATTTGATCATGTTGACCTTCATCTATAATAGAGTCTTTGAAAGTGACTTCGAGGTGTAGAAAGATTAATAATTTGTTGATCATCATGGAATACTCTCAAGTTGGTTATGTTGTTAGGAATTGAGGGACTATAAAAAAGTTCAATAGAAAAATTATCAAGAATTAATCCTTCTGATGGTATCAAAATAGATGAAACATTAGCAAGTAAGTTAGCGTGACAATTCAACGAACGAGGAATAGGACTGATATTAAATGCATCAAAAAATTGAATTAGTTATCATACCTCTTGTTGATAATGTTCAAGATGAATTGAAAGAAATTGTATGGTATTCCTTACCTGCCTTATAACAATTTTTGAACTATCGAATACCTTAATTTGTTTTGCTTTCAAGTCTATTGCTTTTTTCAATCTTTGTAGTAGGGCTTCATATTCGACAATATTGTTTATGCATTGGAACTCAAGTCTGTATGCAACCAATGTTTTATTTCCTTGTGGATCTTTGAGTATTCAACCAACACATGCACCTTCTAGAGACTTGGATCCATAAAAAAATAACGTCCACATATTAGGATCCCCTTTTTTGGTTCAATAGCTAATTTCAAATTTTCAATATTTTTTGAATTGTTGGGGTTAATGGAGTTAGTAAGTATCTCTAATCTATCCTTGGAGATTATGTTAGATTGTCCACTATAAGTAATGTTAGTCTGATCTACTATATCACAGTTAGGCTCAACAATTTGTGTTCAATGAAGGATTTCAGATTGTGTGTTTGATTCCACAAAAGGATCTATTTTAGATGTGTAATTCCCAAAAAATGTGTCATATGAATAATTGCCCAAAATTGAATTGTTAAACATCACAGGTTCATTTGGGTAATTCAAATCAGTAACCACATGCTTCATATATCTTTCCCTATCAGTTATGATCTGTTTAAGTTTTCCATTGAAAGGAAGCCATAAATGTGACCAATCAGTAACGAAATATACATTCAACATAACAGACCAATCTCTACTCAAAAGCGTGCCATAATTATCAGGTATGTATACCACAATGATATCAATAGTCTAATGAATTTTTAGATTAGAAGACATTCTGATTAAAAAATTCTTTATTTTCCCAATTACTTTGACTCTAGTTCTATCTAACTGAATAATTTCGATATCAGATGCCTTGGGCTTGACATTAAGCTTCTCACATGACATTAAGCTTCTCACATACTTTAAGAGGAATCACATTAGAGGAAGCTTCTGAGTCTACCATGAAGTTATGAACATTCCTATTAAATATTTCGAAAGTAATTAGGAAAGGGGGGGTAGTATATCTTGACCTTTGTCCAGTTAAGGATGCATTTGTGGCCACTTGACTCTTGTATTGAGTGTCATTTTTGGATAGGCTAGTTTTGGTTGTTCCCTTATTTGTCCCTGTATTAACTTATTTAGTGCCATTGAAAGTATTTCCCTGTAGGGTTTTAATAAAATTTTCCTAAATATGATGGAGTTTAATGAGTTCAAACATGGAAATATTGTATTTAGTTTTCTTCAAATCTTCCAAGAAATCATATTCCAATTTTGCTAGGGAAAAGGAAGGAGCACTTGGTGTAGGCGTTTAATCGTTAGCTTTATGGTTGGATAGTGTCATTTCAGAAAGGTTGGGAGTAGTCGGGTTGGCAGGAGACAAGACTTGATTGGTATTGGAAGTGGTAGTTGTAGGGGGATTGGGAGTGTTTGGGGTATTAGATGAAGTGATCTTTCTTGAAATTCTAGTAGTTACATTGTTTTGGGACAAGTGTATTTCCTCTATTTCTTCTTCCTCTCCACCATAAGAGATATCCAAAAATGAATTCACTCATGGATCTTTTTTTCCTTGATATTATTGATATTGTTCTCATTTTCCATGATTTTCCTATCCTTCAACCTTGATCTCAGTCATATTTTCTGTAGCCCAAGTCTGTAAGGCTTGAATACTATCTTCCATATTAATCTCATATTCCTGGGAAGGATTGATTTTATTGGTTGGGGGAGTACTCTTATCTTTCTTGGGAGGAAATCTAAATAAATTATTTGAGTTTGAAGATATTCCTCCACCAGTATTCTTCAAATCTATCAGTTCATTGGAGAGTTCTTGACAATTCTCTAGAGAGCTTCCATATCCATGGAATCAAAATCCTTCTTCTCTTTTGAGGATTTGGACATGGTTACTTTGGTTTTACCCTTGTCTTTGGATGGTTCTGCCCCATGATTGAATTTTAAATTCAAAATGTTCTTTTCAACTTTAAGAGCTTCCTGAAAAGCGGATTTCTTAGCATTTTTAACAAACATCTCCATGGACATGGGTAAAACAAAGGTATAAAATTCAATGGAAACATCTTCAACAAGTTAATAGGCTTGTGGGATTCACTTCAATAGAGTAAGGAAATGTTGATTGTAGTCATTGACCAATTCCTTAGAATCCATTTTAATCCTTGATAGTTCCAAGACTAAAGTTGTTGGCATTTTGTTTTCCCAAAATTTCCTAAGAAAAATGGTCTCAAAATTTCTCCAACTAGTTATTGAGGCTTCCTTGAAAGAGAATAACCTTGTCAAATATTTATTCTCAAATGCAAGGGGGGAAAACTGACAAATAACATTTTCATACTGAATATTTTTTAGTCTTACAGGAAGCAAGAATTTATTTACGTAGTCTTCAACATAATATTTTTGGTCAGGGTCAAAATTTGGAAAGAATTTCTCATGGTGTTTAGGCATGTCATGAATTATCCCAGATACAAAAACTGCATTAGGAACAAACCAAGGATGATAGGTCAGGGGATTTTGATTTACATTAGCTCTGGCCATATTTGGAGGGTGATACAAGACAAGATGTAATGGGTTTTTGTTTGGTTCACTCTCATGTTCTTCTTCCTCCTAAGATTTCTCTCCCAACTCATTTATTAGTGTATAAGGTGTGGATTCAGGAGGAGAAGGAGGTCTACCACTGGCACCACCAACAAGAAAGAAACATTCAAGTTTAAAATATGAAGTCTCGAAAAAATATAATGTATCTTGGGGTAGGCGATATTCCGGGGTTTCGACGATAGGATTTTCTTGATATGCAAAAGGGTCGATAAACAAAGGATCGTCGTTGTGAGCGTTCTATTGAACTTGAGGTAGAGAATAGTCAATAGGAGGTTGAAATGTTTGTCTTCTCCACTGTCTAATTAGGACATGGTCTACACTCTCTTAGTATTTCCAAAGAATGGTATCAATATGTGGGATAGTTAATATGCATGGTTGCGGTAAAGAAGATGTAGATTCATAATGAGTGGAAGCGAATACTAGTCTGAGATGGTGTGTTCAAAACATACAACAAGGAAAGTGAAACATGTTGGAAACAAAATTGATGGGAGTCACTGGATACTGAAGTATTTACTTGTGGAATATAATGGGAACAATTTATACTTTTATTTGCATCCATTCAGTTCTATGACCCTCCTTCTAGCACCATTTATGTTGATGGGCCCAAATGACCTGTTCAAACAGGTAAGGGAGAACACCCAATGGAAGGTCCCAATTAGACCCACTCTCGTTTGGGATAGCATTTCTGACTAGAATATTGACATGGTTTCCACTCTAAATTAACTATCTAAATATGAATCTGAGAACCGAAAGTTCTGAGATGAATTAAAATCTAAAATTAAACTAAGATGATGCTAGCTAAAACTAAACTAAGATGCATTTCTATACTAAATTAAACCTATCCTGATCAAGATCCAACTAATGGGGATTAAACACAATCAAGAATGATATATTCTAAATTAGAAATAATTTTATACATTCAAATGATGATTAAAGTTGTAATGTAATTAAACATGTTAACATAAAATTATGCTCAGGTTTAATAACACTATAATTCTGGCAAAGGAGGATCACCTATTTAAATGTTGCATTAGGGAAGCGATTGAAATTCAAAGAAATCCAAGCAACCTTAATAGGGATAATGGCCTAGAACTGGATGAATTTTGGCTTCCCTTAATAAAAACGAATAATAATTAAAACAATCAAGTTTAGTAAAATCCTAATTTTTAAAAATTTATTTATTTATTTATTTAATAAACCTTGATTAATCATTACTTAAAATACCAAAGTCCTCAAAGCTCTTTTTATAATAATTTTTTTTAATAATAATAATTAGTAAACATCATTAGAATACCCTCATTAAAATAAAAAATAAAAAATCTTTTTAAAATCATTTTAAATAAAAAACAACCTTAATATTTAAAATGAATTGGAAATTCCAAATAATATCATAACCTAAGAATAAATTATAAAATAATAATTTAAAAACTAGAAATATAAGATTATAAATAAACCTAATTAATAATTGTAGAATCAGGATTCCTCCCAGCCGACAGTTAAGCTTTCCTCTAGTCATTTAGGATTTATATGAAGCATCTCTCTTAAATATTAACCCAGAATTCTTGTCCTGAAGATGGATCCTGATATGGATCCGAAACATCGACAATCCATCAATGAACCTGTGGTTTTTCTGAACTTGACTGAAAACCCTATAATTGTATTTAATAAAGGAAGCAAGTGATAAACTATGCCCGAGAGAAAATTGCATAAATAGTTCACACAATTAAACTCATAGAACACAACTAAATAGTAAATCATTAAGACAAATCTCAAACACATTCACCAGAATCACATGTCTCTAAAATGCCTCTTGCTTTTTATTCAAATGAAAGTAGTGATACCATACGAATTGCAAAACAACAAAGGTCCTTTCCTTTTTACACTCACCTCTTTTATAGAATATGAAGAGAGGATTTTTGTATTTCTCTAACTGTCAAACTATCATAGGACTGGGACGACGCTTCGGTTCTCTTTCTTGATTAGGCTACTATAATAATTATAAAAATATGATTCTAGTACAAAATTCGGTTACAATATAATAATCAAGTGGGCCTTAGCAGTTTCATCTTGTCTATGAAGTTTTTCCACATCTTAAAATCCTCGAGTATAGTATCCACTTAGTAGAGCTATGTCCTTTCAAGATCCATTTCACTGTTGCAGATCGGGGTAATAATTTATGTCTTCAATTTATGCTCTACACGTTGCAAGGAATCTTCAGTTAGAGAAATTAACCTGGTGGTCTGGTCTCTATAACCTATGGATTAACTTTGCTGATGAATTCAATGGACTTAATGTTGAGGTCTCTCCTACTTTCCACAAATTCTACCATTGTTTGAGTTGATGATACCTTTTCTAAATCTCTCAGGGGATCCATTCCAAATTGTGTGAGTAGACTGTTGGATGACTTCCACATCACTTTGTTTGTTACACTGACCTCTTGGGTGTTCTTAATATCTTTGATTGTTTCCATCCATGAATTTAAGAGTCATATATATTTGATTCTTTACTTATTTGAATACATAGGTAGAGTTTTAGGGGATTATGATGAATATCTTGCCATGCAGTAATTATGTTGTAGGCCTCTTGGGCCTTTTGGTAGTTTTCTTGCATATCCCTCACCTGCAGTCTCAACTTCATTTGATCATATTTGTTTTTATGTATTGTTTTGAGTGAATAGAAGAATTTATTATGCAATTCCCTAAGCCTTTCATTCATCTTGATGTCTTCTCCTTTTATAATATCCAGAGCAATTGTTTGACTTTGGTTCTCTTCTACATTTTTCTTTAAGAGGTCATTATCCTGCTGCAGCCTTATGATTTGTTCTTCAATCTTTTCTTTGTAAGTACATATCTCATACTACTCACCTTTGAGTCTCGTGACTTCTTGGGCATGTGCAACTTTAAGTATTTTGATCTCATCTATATGTGCTTTTTGGTTGAGGGAATTTGTTTCATTGAATTGCTTTCTGGTTGAGGGGATTTGTTTCATTGAATTCTACTTTTAGTTCCCCTTCTTGGATATGAAGCTACTTCAATATCTCATCTCTATGGATTCATTCGGTTTGCATGATCTCTTTTCTGAACTCACTTTCCATGGAATCCTTTATAATCTCTAGGTATATTTATAACTCAGTAAATATGGATTTTGTTGTATCAAGAGATTTTGCAACTTCACGAAATGACATAATATTTACACCGAAAAAGGCACTAAGTGTTGAAGCTGCTTGTATGGCATTGTCTTTAAGGTCTCGTCCTAACTTTCAATTGATACTTCTTTCAAGGGTCTCATGACTTGTATCAACCTTCTCTCTTTTCCTCGTAAGTTCTCTTTCTCGATGGATCTCATCCTATGGTTGTATAAGTAGTCACCAACAACAACGACTGCACCTTCAAAACCTAGTCCTACAGATGTGACCGATAAACTTCCTGGAATGGCTACCAATGGAGTACATTCTTCTATCCAGGGGTCGAACAGGTTAGTGTCAGGCATGTTGTCACAATCATGCTGTCTTGTGTTGTTCTATTCTCTTAAGCTTTGGAAACATTACTCCTTTCTTCGTCTTCCTTCTTCATGTGAGATCAATGTTGCTTACTCTTTACTTATTTCTTTTTCCTTCTCTAGACCTGCATTTGTTGATTTATCCCCATTATTTATTTCAGAGGAAAGATCCTTAGCTTTGTTTTTTTCCAATTTGGCATGTTTATCTTCAACCTCTTTCATATTTCTTTGTTGGTACCTTTCCTCGGCCTCATCAACTTTTCTTGCCAATTTTGCTTCCTTTTCTTTTTTTTCCTGTTCTTTGGTTTCCAAACTTTCTTTATCTTTTAGGAGTAGGGATTTAAATTGTTCTATCTTCAAGGTTCTATCATGATATTCTTCTTTCCTTAGTTGTTATCGAGATTTTTCAGTGGTGCTTATTTATACTACCTCTTCAAAACATAAGGCTCCCTTGAAAATATCCTCTACAAACTTGGATTCATGCACAATCTGTGGTGCCAATTTAACAACCCTCATATGTTTGTATACTACATTTTTGGGGTCATGAGATTTTGGTTCCCCAACATAGAGACATAATTCTTTTAGGATTTCATCCTCCTTTTCAACTTGTTTCTTATTCTGCAATGAAAATAGGCCTATGTGAATAGGAAAAATGGGCCGATATCATTTTGTTTCTCTGATAAATAACTAGTAGCTCCCTTTTCTATTATCTGATAGGATATCTCTCTCATCTGTAGTTTATTGGGTACATATTTGGGTAATAGATGTTGATCCAAAAAGGATCCATAAGAGATTAAGGATAACTTAGCAACTCAGGAAGCCCATCATGGCCTCAACAGACAAAGAAAGGGAAAAAATTCAAAGTCCTCAAAACTCAGTGAAATTGGCATCATCATGAAGAGTGTGTCACAATATTTCCAATGGCATAAACAACTCGCCAAATGGAGTTACAGATCAAAAGATATTCGCGGTCAAAGTTTTGGTCAACCTAGCCGAGTCAACAAGGATGAGTCAACATCCGTACTACTGACGTCAGCATCAGTACAAATGACATCAACATCAATACAAATGATGTCATCATCCGTATAGGGCATGTGGCACACATAAAGGGAGAAATGTGTCATAGTGATGTCAACATGATGACGTGGAAGCACCAGAGGCTGCCACATGTCACTCATTTTTGGACTTTTCTAGTCAAATCCATGGACCAATGAGAAGGTGCCACATGGTAGTCTGTACAACCACGTGGCACACCATACAACCACCTTTTATATGACGTGGCAAGCTAACGGAGCAGAAGGGATGACATGGAGGTGATGGTACATGAGTGGTGATGTGGCCCAATGGGAAGTTGCCATGTGGCCTAGTCATGGGCTGCCATGTGGCAACATGAAAATTCCCAATGAGGGAAAACAATCAAAAAATAAAAAAATATTTGGCGGGGTTGGCTGGTGCCAACCTCCAATCCACCACTTTAATCATAAATCCTGCCATATCGGACTGGCCAAACAACTTTCTGTCAAATCTATGCAGACCTTGCTTTATCTAATAGCTACAAAAGAAGCTCTGAAGACCTAATTGAGAATTTATTTGGTACTGAGTTGGTCAAGCTCTGTAGCTCTCAAGACCTAATAATTTGCA